>JAJJKW010001793.1:0-30451 GCA_023805745.1 Isotricha sp. YL-2021b | reverse complement strand
AATTGTCTCCAAATTGATAATATAAATTTTCAATAATAAAAATCCTCTTTATTTCCCGAACAATAAGAACTTTTTTATTTTTCATATACTTAATTATTTTTTGTAAAATAACATTCATAATTTTGTTATTATTATTTATATTTTTATTTTAGTAAAGTAGTATATCATTGATATTGTCTTTGAGCTAATATATTATTTTTTTTCATTTAGTAATATATCATTGGATATTAATTGGGTATACATGTTAGATAATATTTTGAACATTTTTATATATTATTTATTTTTTTTTATAGAATTTGTTTAATTTTGAAAACTTTTTTTAATTCCTAAAAAAAAAGTTTCAAATGAATGAATTATGAAAGATAAAATAAATTATTAAGATAAATAATGTTTTTCAAAATTCAAAACTAAATTATTTTTTGATAATAAAAAACTAAAAATTATAATATTTTTAATATGTTAATAAATAATTGATAATTAATAACTATAATTAAGTATTTTAATCATAGATTTTATTGGAAAAAAATTTATTAAATTTTTTATTAATGGAAAAAAAAGAATTGTATTTATCTATTTCTTTTTATTTGTTTCAGCAAATATTCCAATTTATTCCTAATGCAAATATCTTTAAATATATAATATCTTTATATTCAAAAAAACTTCAACAAAAATTCAAATTATCATTATATGATTTTCAAAAATTATATTTCGAAATGAATTATAAATTTGAAAATATTAATTTTAGCTTAGATTCATTATATAAAGAAATATCATCAATTTTTAATAAAAATATGTTGGACACATTTTTTTATAAATTTATTTCTGAAAATTTAATAATTAATTTATATACTATAAATTATTTTAATGTAGTTAAAATAGAAGAAAAAATTAAAGAAATTCAAAATAATAGAAATTCCCTTGAAAATATTGAAATTATACTTAAAAAAGAAAGCTATAATTTATTAAATAGTTTGACTATTGATTATAGTAAAATAAAAAAATTTAAATTATATCAAAAAAATAGGGAAAATAAGTTAGAATTTTTTAATTGGAATATTTTTGAAAAATTTTTTACATTTTTTAATTGTTTTTCAAAAAATTTGACTGAATTTGAGCTTTTTAATGTTAAAATGGACAATTTAGATTTAGTAAATAAATTAGAAAATTTAAAATATCTTTATTTAAATAATATTGAAAAATCGTCTTCAAAAAAAAAATTAATATTAAAACTTCAACATTTAGAAAAAATAAAATTATTTAACATCAAAATTGAATTTGAAAATGATGAAATATTTAATTCTCAACAAAATATTATCTTTTATAAAGTAGAAATTTCCTCTCCAAAAAAAATGTTTTTAATCAAAGGAAAAAATATAATAATGAATAATTGTATAATAAAATCAAATACTACATTAGTTGTTAAAAAAGTTAATTATTTATTAATTAGGGAATGCTTCTTTATTATTGATTATAAATCAATGATAAATTATTTATCAGAAATTCAAGTAAATGATTTAAATTCTTTTAATAACATAAAATTGCCAAAAATTAGAAAAATTATTTTTTCAGTAGAAGAAAAATTTTTAAGTAAATTAAAAGATAATATTAAAAATATTATAAATAATTGCCCTTTTATTAATGAAATTTATATTAATAGCATTTTCTTAGATTTAAAAGAAATTGAAAGTTTTCAAAAAAATGATAATTTTGAATATAAATATAATATTTGTGTAATTGAGATAAATGAAGAACTAATATTAAATAATAAATTAAATAATTTTAATGAATTAATCGGAAAGAAAGATGAAATAAAAAAAAAAGAAAATAAAATAGAAAAATTTTATGATTTTTATTTATTGAATTCTAATAATTCACTCGAAAATAAAATTGATTATCCAGGAACATATTTTATTCAAATTGTTTTTTTAAAAAATATCATAATTCCATTTGAAAACTTATTTAAAGGAGCTATAAATCTTACATCTATAAATTTAACAACAAATGGATTATCTAAAAATATTAAATCAATGAATTATATGTTTCAAAATTGTGAATCTTTACGTTCAGTTATTTTAAATAATTTTGACACAAGTAAAGTTAAAAGTATGAAAGGGTTATTTTATAACTGTAAAAATTTATTTGAAGTAGATTTATCTAATTTTAACACTGTAAAAGTTACTTCAATGAATAGTATGTTTTATTATTGTAAATCATTAGAAAGTCTTAATTTAAATAATTTTAATACAAGTAAAGTAACTGATATGAGTCATATGTTTGATAATTGTAGTGTAATGGAAAATATAAATGTATCAAGTTTTAAAACTAAAAAAGTTATTAACATGAGTTCAATGTTTTATAATTGTAAAAATTTAAAAGAAATTGATTTATCTAATTTTAATACAAATAAAGTAAACGATATGAGTCATATGTTTTCTTATTGTTCATCTTTAAATTCTCTTGATTTATCCAGTTTTATTACCCAACAATCTACAAATATAAATGGTATTTTTGAAAATATTAATAAAAAATGTGAAATCATTACAAATGATATAAGAATAGAAAAACTTAATCCAAATATATAAAATTACTTTTTTTAAATTAATTAAAAAAAATATAAATTAAAATAATTTAGATAATAAATATTGTAAATCTTTATATATATAATAATTATTAATTAATTAATACTAATGAATAAATATTTTCTTTTTTAAAAAAAGAAAAAATCAATAAAGGAACTAATCTTCTTTTAAAATTGTAATTAAAAATAACTTAAATCCAAATACACAATCTAAAAAATTTCTTGAGTAGTAAAAATTAATGTTAAAATTTATCTATTTAAACAAAATTATAATATATTTTCAACAGAAAAATTATATATTAACTTTTACAATATTTTTTTTATATTAAAGGTAATATTATGTAATTATTAATGTAAAGGGAATAAAACAAAATAAGATAACTAGAGAATTATTAAAATGATTCATAAAGAAAAAATAAAGAAACAAATATAATATATTGCTATATTTTTAACCACAAAAAATTAAACTAATTTTTGATTATATTGTAAATTAAAACTATTTAAAATATTCTAAACTAATGATATTTTATTGTTTATATAATATTAATTTTGGCAAATTTAAAATTTTAAAAATATAAATTATTTATACATAAAATTGTTTAGATAAAAATTACCAAATGTTAAATTTACATATAATAGAATTGTAAATTTAAAAATAAAAATAAAATTTACATTTTCTCCTCAAAACACATAATTTCTTTAAAATCTTCAAAACTAATTTTATCAGCTCTATACCCATCAAATCCTTTTCTAACAGCTTCTTCATTAATATTTAAATTTAAACTTTTTGCAGCATTTAAAACTGAATCAACAGAAACATAATCAGAATTTTTATTATTTTCTTTCATATAATTAAAAACAGTCCATAAATTTTCTTCTTTCATAAAAGAATAAGAAGAAACCATAGCAGCTAAAAATTCAGTATAATTTACTTCTCCATCTTTATGAAAATCTAATCCTTCCCAAATTGTTTGTAAATCTTTTTCATTAATATTAATTCCTATTTTTTTAAAAGCACTTTCTATTTCATCTTGATCTAAAGTTCCAGTATTATCTGTATCTAATTGATTAAATAATTGTTTTAATTGAACTAATTCTTTTTCATTTCCTATTTTTGCTAAAAAAAAACATATTTCTTTTTGTAATGCACTTTTTTTCGCAAATTGTTTTAATGTTGATAAAGTTTCTTGATTAACTAAATGAGAATCTTTTTTAATATAATATTTTTTAATCCAAGGATGTTCAATACATTCATTACTAGAAATTCTTTTAGAAACATCTTTAATAAATATTTTTTTAAGTAAATCTTTTGCTTCTTCAGAACATTCACTTTTATCTAAAAATTTAGTAGAAAATTCTGTTTTTTCAATTACATCAAATAAATTTCCTCCTTTAGAAACATCAAAAGGAAATTTTCCAGTTAACATTAAATGAATAAGAACTCCAACAGACCAAATATCTGTTTTTGGAGTAAAATTACCTTTTATTATTTCTGGTGACATATAATATGGTGTTCCTACACTTTTTTGATCTTTTAAAGAATTTGTTGCTAAACCAAAATCAATTAATTTTAATGATGAAAAATCTTTTTTATTACTAAATAAAATATTCTCTGGTTTTATATCTCGATGAATTATTTTTTTACTATGAATAAATATTAAAGCCTTTAATAAATGATATATTATTACTGACATATCTTTTTCATCAAAACCTGTATATTCTTTTACTGAAATTATTTTATATAAATCATCTCCTTTTAAATAATCCATTACAATATGTATATAATGATCATCTTCAAATGTTCCAAAATATTTTACTATATTAGGATGATCTAATTCACTTAATATTTCTACTTCTGAAATTATTTGTTTAAATTCATATTTTGGAATTCCTTCTTTTTTTAAAGTTTTTATAGCATATAATGAATTTTTATTCGCTTTATTACGATATAATCTTACTTTTCCAAAAGAACCATTTCCTAACATATAAACATATTCGAAATTTTTTCTTATATCTGTATTAGAATATTGACTTATTTTTCCTATTGATTGCTTTCTTTTTGTTTCCTCTACTTTTGAAGATGAGTCACATCCCATTTTTTTCTTCTTTTGTTAATTTTTTTTTAAAATAAACTTATTTTTCAAAAAAAAAATATTTTTTAAAATAATTGAAAAGAAAATTAATCTCTATTTTTTATATATGAACTGTTGCATTAGATGATATTGAATTTATTCCTCCTGAAAAAGATAAATTTCCTCTTATTTCATTGAATTGATTAATTAAATTTTTATCTTTTGCAACAGTTTTAATATCAGGATAAAATTTTCTTTTTAAAAATATCATGTCTAAATGTTTAATTTCAATTTGTTTTTCGGGTTCTTTGCTAAACATAATATAATTTATTGAAACAGGAACAGTCACTCTAATATTTACTTGCAAAAATACTTTATTATTAAAATTTTCAACATATGATATTATTAAATTGTAAACATTCAACAAATAATTCAATTTATTATATAATAAATATAAATCCATATGTTTAAATTTTTCATATTGATAAATAAATACTACAAAACTTAAAACAATTAAAACAGATAAAATAATTATATACTTATAAAGGTATGAAAATTGTTTATTTTTGATAAAAAAATATATTAATATAATACAAGAAGAAAAAAACAACATTAAAGAAATTATAACAATTGTATAAACAGTAATTTTAAATTTTGAGTTTGATGATTTCATATTTAAAAAATTTTTATCCTCAAAAAACTTATTTATTCCCTCAAAAAAATCAGTTAAATCTTTATTATTTAAATTATTTGATTTTAATTGTTTTAGAATTTCTGTTGAATCTATAATATATTTATCTTGTATAATATCTTTTTGAACAAAATAAACTTTAACTCTTTCATCTTTTTCTATTTTTAATGGATCAGTAAATTCAGAAAATATAAATAAATTAACTAAAAAAGTTTCAATTGTTGGACTTTTCCTTATCCCAAATTTTTTTTTATTTAAAGTTAGAGTTTGAATATTTGAATCATTTTTATCATCCTCTTCAAAAATAATTTCATTACTTTTATTATTAGAATATTGAACAATATTCATTGGAATTTCATAAGCTTTATCTAAAATATCAATTTCTTTTCTTTCTTCTTCTGTTTCATTTAAAGTTTCTAATTTATTTTCATTATAGTCTAATTCCAAAGGTTCAGGTTTATTATTATAATTCTGGAAACCTGTAACTCTTTTTAAGATATCTATTTTCTTATTTTTTTTTTCTTCTTCTTCATTATATGATATTGAATCATCATTAAATGAAGAGATTGTTCGATCATTATTATTCTCATCATTTAAAAGTAAATCATCATTTTTATCCATTTTTATATTTTTTTATTATTTCATCATAAAAATTGATATAATCAATATGATATTTTTAAAACTATAATTTTTTTAAAAATATATAGGAAAAGTTTAGAATACAATAAATAAATTTTTCTTTTTAATTATAAAATTAATTTTTTAATAAAATAAATATATGATATATAAGTAATTTTTATTATTCTAAAATTGAAAGAAAGTAAGTTAACACAAAAATTATATATGAATTTTAATTATGATGAAATGGATAAACCAATATAGTTATTATATAATAATTTTTTTGTTTCAAAAAGATAATCAGATAATGATAATTAAAAAAAATAAAATGAATTCCTATAATATGTTAATTAAATATGGATTGTATATAAATAAAATAATATTCAACATCTTCTTTCCATTTAATTATCTAATGAAAATCTAGAATAAATAATTATTTAAATTCTTTTTGATTAATTCTTTATTTTCATGAATTTATTTATAATTTAACAATGTTTTTTATATTAAACAATTATAAAAAATAAAAAAAGAAAAAATAATAATTTATTTAATATCATTATTTTCATCAATATCAACAGAATTTGAATTCCTCAAAACATTTTCAGGATCATCATCTCCTAAAATTATTGTATCATAAAAATATTCAGCTTCTCTTGAAACATTCATATTTTCACTATTGATTAAATGCTCAAGAATATTTCCTAATCCATTATCAATCATAAAAGAAAAGTATGAATAATTATTAGGATAATAAGAACTATCAGGAATAACGTCTTCAATTAATTTTATTGTATGAAATGTTTTAAAAATTAATTCAATCAATTTATAATCATCTTTAAAATTTTTAAGTGCATAAAGAAATAAAGATAAAGAAACATGATTTTCATAAATTAAAATAGAAATTGCTTCTTGGTTTAAACTTCCAGTAATACATAAGCAAATAACTCTAATAATAGTTTTATAATTTTGAATTAATAAAATAGTTTTAATATTGTCATTATTAGGTTTTCCAATATTTTCATATATTACAATTCCAATTTGGATTATAAAATATATTGTATTTTTTTCAAATAAACAAGCAATTTGACCTAATGAACCAGAACAAATTGATTCTGCAATCCAAATTACATTTTTTAATATTTTTAAATTTTTTTCTTTTAAAACTCCATTTATAAAATCAACTATTCCATTATTAATTAAAATTTGTGTTTGAATATCATCTCCTGAAGCAATGTTACCTAAAATCATTAAAATATATAATTTTATTCTTGTTTTTATATCTTCATCTAAATAAATTGTTTCAATTTCTTTATACATTTTCATAATTGTTTTATGAATTCCACTTGATAATAATGAATTTAGAATATCTAAATTTCTTGTTTCTGACATTCTAAATAAAATATAAAATATTTTTTGAATTTCATTTTCATTTCCAAGGAATGATAAATTTTTTACTAAAAAAGGAATTACTTTCACATATTCTTTACCAACATTAGAGAAAATATTTACTTTTGCAATATTTGTGATTACTGTTATTAACATTTTATTAATTTTATCATCAAATTCATATTTTTCAATTATTTTAAGGAAATAATCAAAAATAAAATTATTAAAAAAAAAAACTTTAATTTCAGGAAGTTCATGACATAAATTTTTAATTAACCATAATGTATAATATAAAATAACTTTATCATTTAAAGAAAATAATAAAGAATTTTTAATAGTTACTAAACAAAAATCATCATTGGAATCACCGATAAGTTTGGCGCCTTTTATATCATATGATAAATTTATAAAAATACATAAGGTTTCAAAAATTATTTGCTTATTATTTGTATAATTCAAAAAAGATATTATTTTTCGAAGTAAATCCTTTTTTATTTGATTAATTATTGCAATATGATTTCCTGTATTATCATCTGTATTTAATAATAAAAATTTTTTTAAAATAAAAATTGCATATTTAACTAAATTAATTTCTTCTGAGAAAAAATAATTTCTTAATAATTCAATATCAAACTATGAAATTATAATATTTTATTTTTTACATTTTTAAAAAATTTTTCTGTATCAATTAAATATTGAGATGGAATATTTAATTCTTCTATATTAATTTTATAAAATTTTGTATATTCTAAAAATGAATTTGAACTAATTTTTCTTTTTGATAAAAAGAAATTATCTAATTTATTTTTTCGAAGAGATAAATGTGTTTTTGTAATGTAATTATGAATATCCTTTTGACCTAAAAGATTTAAATAATTAAACCTTACTTATTTGATTCATATAAATAACTTTGTTTCTCTTTTCAATAGTTTCATCCATTTTTAAATTTTTTAAGAAAATTTAAATAAAAATTATATTTTTATTTTAAAAAAAATTTATTTAAAATTAGAATTATGATTTGGAACTTCATAAACATTTCTATGTGAGTAAATATTATAATAAAGTGTATTAGAACTATCAATAGGATTGGTTTTATGATATCCTTCAGTTCTTTTATAGACAGTTTCTTCATCTGTAATATATTTATCAAATTTTAAAAAAGTGTCTAATTCTCTTAAAGTTACTTTTTTTTCTCCATTACTTATTCTTTTAATTATAAGTGAAATATCATCAAAAGTAAATTTATTAAAACCATTATTTATATAATTCATTAAAGTTTCATTTGTTATTTTATCATTTTTTTGTTTTAATAAATCAAAAATATATTTACTATTTAAACTTTCTGATTTGGTAACATCTTTTAATCCTTTTATTTTAATTCCAATATGTTGAATAAATTCAATTTCAATTTTAAATAATTTAACTAATTCTCTAACATAATGTTCAGTTGCTTCATTAATTTCTCTTTCTTTAATAACATTTGCTTTATAAATATTTGAATTTAATGATTTTTTATTATTAATAAAATTTGAATATTCATCAAAATTCCAACAATGATCTGCATCTAAATCATAAGTTTTTATTATTTGTTTTAATTGAAGTGGAGTATATTGAATACGATAAAATGAAAGAAAAGTTGATAAATCATCATAAGTTAAATAACTTTTATTTTTTTTATCTAAAACTTTAAAAAAACCAAATGGACTTTCAAAACAAAAAAGTTGTTCTAAAACATTTCTTTGTAAAATTAATTTTTTTTCATATTCCACAATGAATGTAAAGAAATTCCTTAAAAAACCTTTTATTCCATCATTTTCCATAATAAAAATTAATAAATTTATATGATAAGAAATATATATAAAATTAAATATATTTTTATATTTACCTTTAAATAAATAAAAAATAAATTCTAAAAAAAAGTAAATCAAAAGATTTATAATTATATAAAAATCTGATTCAAAAAAAATATGAATTTTTTATTTATATAATTTAAAATAAAATATTAAATTTGTTTTTGATATATTAAATTAATATTATGGTATTGATAAAGTGAGGTACACCAAGAAATAACACTGAAAATAATAAATACAATAATATAAAAACCAGTTAATTTTAAATTAATATGAATTTGATTTATCATATAACTTTTCCTAATAGTATATCCACTTTCAAACAATTTCTTTGAAATTGCAGTCCAATTTTTATTTAAATTATCAGTAACCATACTAGAAATATTAAAGATTCCAATACAAGCAATAATTGATAAAAGAACACAAAAACCTAAAGAAATTAAATGAATAACCATCCATTCTCTTCTAATTTTTTTAAATGAAATATATCCAAAAAAGCCAATAACAAAGAACAAAATTCCTAAAATAATAACAAGAATACATGACCAAGTAGGAATTGAAGTATAATATGCATGTTGATAAGCATAACAACCAATAATAATTAAACCAACACTTAAAGCACTAAAAAGTAAATTAGCTAATGGAGAAAGTGCAAAAATAATATTTTTAAATCTTAAAAAATTAGAAATACAAAAAAGACTAACTAATATAATAGCATTTAAAGTTAAAGAAAAAATACCTAAACTATTAATTTCAGTTGTAACATGCATTTTAAATTTATTCATATCATAACTAAAAACAGAACTTCTAATAATATCCCAATGATTATCAATCCAATCAATTAAATTAGGATTCATTGTCATTGCTCCTAAAGCAAAAACTGAAAGAAAAACCATAGTTAAAATATAATTATAAAAAACTCCTAAAAGAATTACAAAAGAATTCATTGCAATTCCTATAAAACATGATATTGAACTTAATATTATTATTGATCCTATTATCATTAAACCTCTATCTGCTACAAATATTTTATCTAAATGAAATCTCATTGCTGATATTCCCATTATAAATAGTAATCCTCCTAAGATTAAATTTCCTATTGACGACAATGAAAGTAACCATTTTTTAAAATTTAAATCTCCTTTTTTCTTCTCTTCTTCTTTAATTTTCATATTATTTTTTAAATATTTATTTTATTGAAACAATTTTATTCTTTAATTTAATATATTATTTTTTATTTATTAATTTACATTTTCTTGAATTATATTTATTTTATTGTTAATGTAATTATATTTAAATATATTTGATATTTTTTCAAAAGGAACTTTATTTATTTCGTATTTTATATTTTCTATTAAACTAATTTTTATTATGAATGATTCTTTATTTTGAATCAAAACAAAAAATGAATATCCATTATTAAAAATTAATATTAAATAATGGAAAATAAATAAATCATTTTCTGAGTAATTTTTTATTATTTTAAATTGTTTGAACTTATATCTTGACAGAAAATGCTTTTCAACATCTATATTTAATAATTTTTGCAGTTCATTTGAATTATCTTTCAAAGAAATTTTAAAATCATCAATATCAGAAGAATGAAAGTTAATAGTAAATTCATTTATAATTTTTAAAGAATTTTGTTTATCAATATATATAAATAATATATAACCATAATCTGATAAAAGCATTAAATAATTAAAATCTTCTAGATATATTATATAATTATATATTTTGTCAAAAGTTAAATTATTTTCTAATTTATACTCTTTCTTGCTATTTAATTGGAGTAATAATAATTGATTTGATTGGTTATTTTTATCAAAAACTAATAAATAAAGAAAATCTTTATTGAAAATTAATAAATCTAAAATTAAATTTTCCTTATTATAGTTTATTTTAAAAAGTGGATTGTCTAAGTCAGATATATCAAAAATATATATTATATTTTCTTGGAATAATATACATATTTGTTCTTCAAAAATTTTTATATTTTGAATTAATTTATTATAAAAAATTTTTGATGAATTTCCAAAAAGTAGTATTGAATGTTTTTTTGAAAATATATTTAATTTAAGCTGTATATCAGATATTTCCCTTTTTTCAATATATTTATCTATAAAATTAAAAAAAGTATTTTTAATTAATATAAATTCTTTTTCAATTTTTGAAAAATCTTTTGACAAAATATTTCCATTTATTTCATTTTTATTTGTAAGAAAAAATATTACTAATTTTTGTTCATTGATAAAACATTTTATTTTTAAAATAAGAGAATTATCTTTATTTAAAATAAAAGAATTTTTATAATTAATATTTCCATTTTCAATGTGATAAATATATATTTTTTCGTTGTTACAAAAAATAATCATATATTTACTTTTAACAAAAATAATTCTATCTATTATATCATTTTTATTAATTTGTGTTATTTCCTTTTCAGATTCTTTCCCATCTTTAATAATTATATTATAATACAATTTATCATTTTTTTTATAAACAATTCCTTCATTTCCATTTGTTGAAAGTAAAGTATTATTTTTATTTGATTGGAAATATAAAATATTAAAATTTATAAAAGGTTCAGTCCATAAAAAAGGAAGAATAAAACTTTGAATACTCAAAGAATTTTGTTCATTTTTATTATAAATAATTTGACATTTTATTTCAATATCTTCTCCTGTAAAGTTCTTTTTCGAATCAAATGATATTATTTTTTTAATTGCATAAACATTAACTTTATAATTTTTCATATCAATTTTTTTTTCAAAAATTCTTAAAACACAAATATTTCTACCAAAAATAACTATATATAAATCTTTTCTAAATTGATATATTTTCATTTTTATGATAGAATCCTGGAAAAAAGTTCCTTTAACCGTAATTTTATTTTGTTTGAAATAAAAGTCCCTATAAAACTCTATATTGTTTTTATATATTATTATTATTGAATGATCACTAAATACTTTATAATTGATTATTTGATTTTGAATTGGTATTTTTATTTGTTCACTTGTTTTAATTTCCAAAGGATTATTTTGGAAAATCGGAAAAATGATTAATTTATCATTATCTATTATAGATTGGTATATTTTATTTTTTCCTTGATAATTTTCTTGAAACATTTTTAAATAATTTAAAAATGGAAAAAACGATAATTAATCAAATTGAAAAAATAATTATTTAATGTCTGATTTAAATATAAATAAAGATAAATTTTCAACTGAAAATTTTAATTCAAAAGAATATTTAAATAATCTCTTAAAACAAGGAATTGAAGGTCAAGCAGATTTATTATCTTTTAAATTAAAAATAATTCAAAGAGAATTTTCAAATGATATTGATTTAAATTCTAATAATGTTCTTAAATCAGGAAAAACATTAGAAAATGATTTAAAAATTGTAAACCAATTTTATTCAAATATATATAAAAAAGTAGATTCAATAACAAATGGAAAACCAGTAACATTTATAACAAAAAAGCATGAATTATTAGTTCAAGAAAACAAAAACTTAGAAAAATCAATTAAATACCTTTCTAACAAATAAAACAAATTTTTTTAATTTAAAATAATAAAAAAAAAAAATTTAAATTTTTTCAATAGGTGTTAATCCAAGAACATCAAAAGTGGTTTTCATTAATCTTCTACACAATTCAACAATTAAAATTCTAGAATTATTTCCAGCAACTTTACAATTTTCATAAAAAACTCCAAAATTAGAAGCAATACCATAAAGATAATCACAAAGAAGATTTAAAGCTAAATCTTTTAAAGTATCATCAACAACATCATTAAATTTTAAAAGATGCATAATTAATTTTTTTTCTGCATTTTCAGTAATAACAATTTTTTCATTTAGAATTAGTTTTTGAATATCATCATCACTTAAATTATTTTTTCTATAAATAGAACAAATTCTAACATAAGTATAAAAAAGATAAACAGCAGTATTTCCTTTATCATCGAGCATTTTTTCTTGATCAAATCTATAATTAGTAGTTCTAAATTGTTTTAAATCAAAATATTTAATAGCAGAATATGCTAATTTTTCACTAGCTTGATTGATATAATCTTCACTCATTTCACTTTTATTTTTTTCATTTCTTTTAATCATTTCTTTTTTAGCATCTTCCCAAGCTTCGTCAAGAACATCAGCTAATTTAACAATACCACCTTTTCTAGTAGAAAATTTTTTACCATCTTTTCCTTGGACAAGTCCAAAATCCATATGATCAACTCTAATATTATTATTCATCCAACCACATTTTTTTCCAGCTTTAAATAATAATCTAAAATGATCTTTTTGTTCTGAACCTACAACATAAATTATCCAATCTCTTCCACAATCATGTAATCTATAATCTAATGCTGCTAAATCTGTTGTATCATATCCTATTCCACCATCACTTTTTACTATTAAAAGTGGTTGTTTTTCATTTTCTAATCTCATTATTGTTGCTCCTTTATCTTTTTCTAATACATTTTTTTCCTCTAAAATTGGTATTATTTTCCTTACTAAAGGATCATAAAAACTTTCACCAACTTCTTTTAATTTTATATCAAGTCTTTTATAAACTGTCTCAAAATTTTCCCTAGAAACTTGACATATAAATTCCCATGCTTTTCTAGTATTTTCATCACCTTTTTGTAATTCAACTGTTTTTAATTGTGCTTTTTTTTTAAAATCAGGATCAGAGTCAAATTTCTCTTTTGCATGTTTATAAAATTCTTCTAAATCTCTTATATTTTCACTAGTAGCTTCAGGTTTAGTTGCATAATCAGGATTAATTGATTCTAAATAAGCAATTAACATTCCAAATTGAGTTCCCCAATCTCCAACATGATTTATTCTCATTACATCATTTCCTAAAAATTCTAATAATCTACATATACTATCTCCTATTATTGTTGATCTTAAATGACCTATATGCATTTCTTTTGCTATATTTGGAGATGAAAAATCTACTAATACTTTATGATTTTTATATGGAGTTTCTATATTTATTCCATTCTTTAATATTGATAATGATATACTTTCACAAAATGAATTTTTTATATTTATATCTATATATAATGATTGAGGGATTTGTTTCTCTTTTTTTTTTTTTTTTTTACCATTTTCTTCTTCCTTTTTTTCTTCCTCTTTTTTATCTTCTTTTTTACCCTTTTTACCCTTTTCTGGTAATGTTTGAATTGTTATTTTTGTTTCTTCAATTATTGATTTTTCATCTTTTATATTTTTTATTAATTCTTCTGCTACTTCTTGAGAAGATGAATATTTCCAATTTGGCTTTTTATTACACATATTATATATTTTCATTGCTACTGGACTTGTTAAATCTGATGTTCCTAAAGAATTCCATGTTACTTGAGCATCAAATTTTTCAGGAAGAAATTCTTTAAATGTTTCTAATGATGCTTCTGTAAAGATTTTTGTTAAATATTTTGAAATATTTATCATTGTTATTGGAGTTGATTCCATTTTTTTAATTTAAGATAATTAAATAAAAGATTATTTTTTTCATTTAATTTATATCTTTATTATTTATTGTTGTTTTATATTATCTTTTATAATTATTTAGGTTTTTTATATTAAAATTTGAAATTATTTAAATTGTCAAAAATAGGAATTATTTCATCAAAATTCAAAATATTTTATTTATTATGATAAGATTTTAATCTTTAATTCAGAAAAAAGTTTTATCATATATTTTATTTGATCCAATTTCCTCAAAATCCACAATTTTTAGATTTTTCCTTTTTAATCTAATAATTTTTATGATTTATCTTTATTATTAAATTATTTATTTATAAATAAAGAAAATATATTGATAAAAATTTGAAAAACTTTTTCTCTCTTCTAAATTATTTAAAGAGCAAAAGTTAATTACTTATTTTATTAATGTATTTTAAAAGTTTTATTTCCAATTAAATCAATTAAAAAATAGATTATTTAAATTAGTATTTAAAATTATTTTCTATGTTATTGAAATTTAAAATTTGCTTCAATTTGTATAATGTTTGTTCATTATAATGATATTTAAAAATCACAATATTTTAGAATTTAAAAATTATGCTCTTTGATTATTTTTTCTATACATTTTATCATAAAGTCAAATTCGCTTTTAATGTAATCATTTTCTAATTTTTCAAAAATCTCAATTTGATATTTTTTATGTAAATCTTCATCTTTTAATTTTTTTAATTTTTCTAATTCAAGAGTATTTATCTTATTATTATCAATAAACTCTTTAAAAAATTTTGAATTTCCAGAATTAATTTTCATTCCATTATTAAAATAAAAAAATGGATTAAAAATTAAACAAATTTCATTTTTAACTTCAACATCTTTTTTCATTATTCCATTTTTCCTATAATTTTTTATTATATTATTTAATAGAGGTTGAAAATCTTGTAAAAAATTATTTTTTTGAGAAATAAATATTTTTGACTTTTCGAAAAATAATTTACCTATTTCTTGTTTTAAATTATTATTATTAATTTTATTTTTTAAAAAAGTATTGTTCTTTAATTGAACATCATCTGAATATTTTTTATATATAAATAATTCTGTTTTTTTTGCAAATAATAATCCCTTATAATTATGTTTACCCATTATTTCTTTTTTTACTTTAAGTTTTGACTTTAGTTCTGGAAAATCTCCTACATCTTCTATCCCGTATTTTAATTGTAATTCTTTATTTAGTTTTATAATCATTTCTCTACATTTTATTTTTAACATTTTCATTTTTAATTTTTCTTTTATTTTATCATTTATTTTTCCATTACAATTATTGTTTGAATTTTGCTTTTTAGTATTTTTACCATCTTTTTTACTTAGAGCTGAGTTTTCAAATTTAATTAATTTTGGATTGGTTAAATTACTATCAAATATTGAATTAAGAAGAATATCAATAAAGTTATTTGAATTTTTAGATTTTGATTGTTTATCTTTAATTACATTAGATTTATTATACTGTTTTATACTATAGGATCTATTTTTTTTATTTAAATTATTAAAATTGGCATTAGGATAAAAATGATTAGATAATGTTTGAATAAATTGAGATGAATTCTTAGAGTTGTTATTTTTTATTTTATTATAAAAGAATTTTTGATGAGATGAATATATTTTTTTCCCTTGAATTGAATAATTTGAATTCTTTTCATTTTCATTTTTAGAATTATTCAATTTTTCTTGATGAGTTAAATTATTTAAAATAGACTTCTTTTCAACTTCATTATTAAACTCATTATTAAAATTGTTTTTTGATGAATTATTTGAATTTGATTCCATTTATATTTTTAATTGAACTTTTTTTATAAAAATTATTATTTTTTTAATATCTAGTTAATTTTATGTAATTTTTTAATTTAAAATATTTTCTAATAAAAAATTTGATTATCTATATTTTTAAATGTTAAATTTTAATTTTGATTTAATTGTATTATTTAATGAAATAATTTTTAAAAAATCAAAAAAAAAAATAATGTTTATTTATTTTTTAACATCATAAATAATTTTTATTAATTATTTTTTCTTTTTTTTTAATTAATTAACTAAAAAAAATCTCATTGTCTAATTTAATACTTCATTCAATTTTATTAAAATAAAATGGTACTATTTATTTTGAATTCTAAGCAATTATTTTTAATTGATAATAAAAAAATTTACAATCTAAAATTAATAACATATTAAAAAAATGTCAAAAAACTCAGTTCAAAATACTCAATTTGATTCAAATACAATGAGATAGAAATTGAAAGAATTCTTTTTCTATCTTCATTTAAACATTAACATTAAAGTTTTTTGAAGAAAAAGAGAATATGAATTATTAAAAATAATAAGAAAAGTAATAGGAATTATAGATAATAATTTAAAATATGATTAAAAATACTCAAGAATATTTAAAAACAAAATTTAATTTTTTAATAATTGTTAAATTTAATTATCCAAGTAATAGATAATAGCAAGATAATTTAGCAGAAGGAGATAAAAGATTATTAATTTAATTTATTCATTTCCTTTTAACACATTTAAAACAATTTAATATATTTTTATAAATAGATTTTTCCACTTAAAAAAAGTGATTAATTTCAAGGAGATAAAGATAAAAATATTTACAATTCAAATTTAATATTTTTATAATATGTTAGAAGCAAATAGTAAATAATCCTCAAACAAAACAATTAAAAGAAGATATTCAAAAAAATCAAAGTGATAAAATCCAATTAACTCAAATAATTCAAAAAAATTTAAAAAAACATTCTAATAAAAGTGATTTTCAAGCTTATTAAAAATAATGTCTAAATTAAGAAAAAACATTGACCAAAAATCAAATTTAAAAAAAAAAAAAAATTTAAACAACAAATGATATTAAAGTAGCTGAAGAAAGAAGATTAATGGTCCTTCAATAAAGTAATGGATAATCAAAAAAGTTTAAATGATAATATTATTGTTATTCAATTATTAAAAATTACAAAAATCAAAAAAATAATAATAGAGATTTATTTGATAATTTATCTATATGAATTAATTGATAAAAGAAATATATTGAAATTTTTAGAATAAATATACAAATAAATGAAATTACTTTAAATGATTTATCTTATTTAAAAAATGTGATATAAAAAAATTAGAAAATAAATAATCATATTCTATTTTTCAGGATATAATAAAAAAATATGAAGAAAAAAATTGAAAATCCTTAAATCAAGTTAAAAGAGAATTAGAAATTTTCGAAAAAAAAACAAGAAATAAATGAAATAATAAGTTTAACTTTCGAAAAATATGCAAAAAAGTAATTCAATAAATTAAAAAGAAAATATAAAATCAATATAAAAATAATTATAGCTCCTTTAGCTGAAGAAAAAAATAAATTTAAAAAAGAATTTGAACAAGTTATGCCAAATTATTAGGAGAAAAAATCTAATTTTCAAAATGTTACATTAATTCTTAAAATTTATGTTTTATAAAAATGAAATATAAAGTTTAAAATGAAGAAAAAAAACTATAATGAATAATTTAAGCAAAAAATAAATAAATATAAAAAATTTCTATTAATAAAAAAAAATTAAAAAAAAAAAAAAATGTACACAACTGAAGACTTTGCTGAATTAGACAAAACGAATTTTAAATCCTATAAATTTCCAAACAACAACATATATTACGGTGAGACAGCCTTAATGTCTCCAAAGAGTAATAGTATAATAGAGAACATAGAAGAGATAGAAGATGAGGAAGAGAAAAGTGAATTAAAATTAGTTCGTCACGGAAACGGAGTTCAACTATACAATGTACAAGACACAAAATGTGATTGTAAATATGAAGGTTCATGGGAATTTGATAAAAAAAAAGGAAGAGGTTCAGCATATTTTCCAGATGGATCAATTTATCAAGGAGAATTTTCTGATGATTTATTTGAAGGTGTTGGAAAATTTGTTTGGAAAGCTGGTCATGTTTATATTGGAAATTGGAGAAAAGGAAAAATGGAAGGGACTGGAGAATTTAAACATAAAGATGGACATATTCTTCATGGACAATTTATCAATGGATATATGCTCGATAAAGATTTAAATATCTTTTTAGATCCCTTTTTACCTGTTGAGAAATTAGAAGTTTTTAGAATTGATAATTCTAATTATCAAAATTATTTAAATAAAATTCAAGAAGAAGAAAATATTAAAAATGAAGAATTGAAGAAATTGGAAGAGGAAAATAAAAAAAATGATGATAATGGAGATTTAAAAGGGGAAGAAGGAAAGGAAGAAGAAAAAAAAGATTAAAAGAATTATTTAGAAGGGAGGTTTTTTTTAAGTTTTTTTTTTTTTGGTTTTTTTTGATTGAATAAAATAATATCATTTTTTTTGATATTTTTTTTCTTTTTTTTTGTTTTTTTTTTGTTTCAAAAAAATTATAGGGAAATTGAGAATATAATTGTTTAATTTTAATAAAAATCTATAGGTTTAAAAATTATATAATAAATGAAAACTAATGATAGTACTCCAAGATTCATTCCTTTGATTAATAAATCACATAAAGAAAACAATTTATTTTTCTATGATAATTCTAATATATGCCAATATTATGGCCAAGCAAATATTGAAAAATGTATTTTTCTTTTATTTTTTCTTGTAATATATACTTCAACAATTTTATATTATTATTCAATTTTCATGATAAAATTTTTATTTTATTTTACAATTTTCTCATTAGTAATTGATTTTATATCTTTTTTAATTTACTGCTATTTCTTATCTAAATTAAAATCTGATGATATGTTTGAAAAAATTCCATATTTAATAATAAAATTCAATGATTTTTTAATAATATTTAATTTTATTTCAAAAACATTAATCTTATCAATATTAAGTGTAACATTATATCAATGGATTCCTCTAATATTATTTGCATCAAAATATATTTTAGAAGTATATTTTGTTTTAAATTCTATAAAAATTTTTATGTTTTGTCCTTTATTAAGAGCATTCCAAGAAAATTTTGAAAAAATAATGTTTTATTGCAAATACAATATCTTATGTTTTGATTATGAACAAGATCAAATATTAGAAGAATACACAAAAATTGAAGATATGGAATCATTCTATTAAAAAATAAAAATTAAATAAAATTTAAAGTGTAATTTAATTATTTAATTTAACTTGAACACAATAAAAAATAATATAAAAAAAAATTTTAATAGAAAAAAATGGCATCAACTTATGATATTATGAAAAGAATTCAAAAATATGATGGAGTAAATCTTTTTCTTGTTTTAGATAAAAATGGAAAAAAATTGAATCCAGAATTAGAAGATGATGAAAAAAAAAATGTTCAAAATGTATTTGGAAATAATTATGAAAATATTCCTAACTTAGTAAATAAAGCAGTTTCATGTTGTAGAGATATTGATCCAGTTAATGAATTAACTTTTCTTCAAATTTCTTATTCTGGATATGAATTTTTAATTGCTCCTGATGATGATCAATGTGTTTTTGCTGCTTATCAAATTGAACAACCTAAACCTACAAAAAGATATTAAATTAGGTTAATTTTATAAAATAAAATTGAAATAATTTTTTGACAAGTTATTTTTAAATATAATTTTTAAATAAAATGATTAAATAAAATTATTTGATAAAAAAAACATAAAAAAAAAGAATAAATATTAAAAACCTTCATTCAAATTAATTCCCCAAAAAATATACATAGAATTTATTTAGAGGAAAAAAAAATGAAAAAAAAAATAATTTTAAAAAATAAATCTGAAAAAAAAATAAAAACAAAATGAAGTTAAAAAATAAATAATATTCGACTACCCAAAAAATTAAATAATAATTATTTATTTAAAGTATATCGAATCCAGACAGCACCACTATCAAAAGCTTTAACTTCTTTAAAAGTTAATTTTGTCATAATAGGATGCTCCATTTTAAATCCATCAAAAACACCAGGCATACCTTTTCTTCCATCAATTCCAACTCCAATTAAAATACTAATTTCATCAAGAAGATTAGCATCTAAAAATGAAGAATTAATTAAAGGACCTCCTACAACTGCTAATCTTTTTATATTAAATTCTTTATAAAGAATTTCAACTACTTTATTTAGATTTATTTTGTCTTTTCCACATGAAATCCATGATATTTTCTTTGAATCAAGATAATCTAAATATTCTTTTGTTACATTTTCTGATGTTATTATCAAATGATGTTTATCATATTTTGAATCTTCCTCCCAAAGAAGAGTTCCTTTTGTATCAACTACTATTTCATATTTATCTGAATCTTTTTTTTTTGAAAAAGATTCTTTTCCTATTATTTCTAAATTTTTTGGCTCAAATTTACCTTTTAATGCTAATTCTAATTCTGCTGTTATTCTTCCACTTAATCTTGCTGGAGCTTCAAGAGCATCTAATGTTTTATAATATTCATCAACTCCTTTTAATTGTCCTGTCATTTCACAATCTATTCTTCCATCTATTGATGTCATCATGTGACATACTATAAATGGCTTTGACATTTTTTTATTATAAAGATATATTTTAATTTTGCAATTTATATTTTTAATAAATATTTTCAAAATATATAAGATTTATTTTTAAATATTATTTCATTTAGGATATAATCTTTCTTTTAGAAAAATAATTATCTAAAATGTTTTGGGGTTTTTATTCAAAATAAAAATTTTAGAGAATCAAAAGCATGATAATAGGAATGAGTGTTTTATATGATTTATTCAAAAAATAAAAATAAAATGAATAAAGAAAGTATAATAATTAATTTTATAAATTTCATTAATCAATATTTTCATTTTTTCAATAATTTATTTAAATTCTATTTTTCAAATGTGGAAAATAAATAATATCAAAATTTTATTTTCTTGAAATATTAATGAAGATATATTCTTAAAATTATATTTTTTAAATTCCAAGATTTTTTTTTGATATAAATAAAATATAATTTTAATTGAAATGGAGCTTATCTTCAATTTTATTATTTTAATCATTATATAAATATTTTATAAATATATGTTTATATAATTATCTTAATATAAACCTCCTCCAATAATATCAATTTCTTTTATATGAATTTGATTCATTTTCAAATTTTTTTTTGAATTCAAATTTATGTAATAAAGAATAAAAAAAAATTGTTTCATATTATCAATTTGAGTTTGAAAAGAAATTTCTTGATATAAATCTTTTTTTCTAAGGGTGTCATTTTATATTATTTAAATCAAAGGACAATTTTTTTTAATATTATGCTTTAAATTTGAGTTTGTTCGTCTTATATTTTGTCGAATATAAAAAAATACTTTATATTCTTATTTTATATAATTTCGATTTCGAAATAAAGTTATTGAATTCTATAAATTAATATTTTAATAATAAAAAATATTAAATTTCTAGATTAAATTAACTAATAAAGAAAAATATAGAATATTTGAATAAAAACAAAATAATTAATCAATATGAAAAGAGTAACAATTTTTTCATTAATTATGAAATAAAAATAACTGAAGATCAATATAATACTAACAAAAAAGATAAGTTAGTTAAAATATATTTTTTTATTGAATTGATTTAATTTTTAAATTATTTTTGAAAAATAAATTATTCTTCTATTCTTATGTTTTTAAAAATGAGAAGTTTATATTTTCGAAATTACTTTATAATAATATAATTTTTTTAATTATCTAAAAATATATTTTAAGAAACAAATATAATAATTTTTGAATGTTTGAAAATGATTTAAAAATTGTATATGAATAAAACCTATACAATATTATATACATTAATAAAAGTCATCCAAAGAGTTTAATATGTGATTCTAATTTATAATTATAATAATAAAATAATTTGATAAGAATTCAATTTTAAAAAATTTAAATTCTATAAAATAAAAAATTATAAGAATTTAAATTAATTTATTTATTTATTATTTATTTGTTTTAGTCCAAAACTATTAATTTAACATAAAAAAATAATTATTTTAAAGGATATGTAAAAATAATTTAAGAAAAATTAGAAAATAACTATGGAAATGAAGGAATTTTAATGAATTCTAAAAAATTGAAAGAATTAAAAAAATAATAAATATAATTTTAAAATATTTTAAAAAAATGTTATAATGTTTCTAAATAATTATTTTTTGATATTATATATTAATTAAGATTTCAATTAATTTTAATAAAATTTTTAATTAAAAAATATAAAATAATAAATGTTAATTTCGATAAATAGAAAAAGAATTTCATTTTCAATCTTCTTATTTTTTATTATATTTTTTATAATATCATATATCATTAATTACATTAATGAAAAAAAAACTCAATATAAAGAAAGATTGAATATTTTGAATTATTTTTCCCAGATATTTTTAATCATTTAGAAAAAAAAATTTATATAAAAGAAGAAAATTTTCAATTAAATTATTCATATACTAAATTAATCTTATGCTTCTTTTCAATCATTTTCTATATAATTTATAGTTATTTAGGAATTATTTTTAATTTAAAAAATAATAAAATTTATGAAATAAGAAAATTAATTCAAATAATTATATTATTTGTAACTAATTCTTTAATATTTGAAAATAGAATTTATATTCATCATATATTTTCAATCTTTTTTATTTTTATCATATTACTTATTGGAATAATAAGTAAGACATTTGATTTTAAAAATTATTATCAATTAATAATAATTATTATTTGTAATTATTGTTATTCTATTGCTGTCTTAATAGTAAAATATATCAATAATATATATTTTACAAGTGTTTTTTTTTTAGGTTCAATTTTAGGTTTAATTGAATTTATTTTTCAATTATTTAGTATAATTTATTTAAAGAAAATTGGGTTTAATCAATATTTTGAAGGAATAAAACTATTTGATATTTTTTTAATTTTTTTTTGTTATTTTTGTACTCATTTTATTTTTTATTTTTTGATTTTAAAAAGAGGGACAGTTAATGCATTTATGTATGCATTTTTTGCTTATTGTTTAAATTTAATTTACTTTTATTTCTTAAATAAGGAGAAAATTAAAATTATTTTACTTTTAATAATTATCATTATGACTATGATATATTTAGAAATTATAAAATTAAATTTTTGTGGATTAAAAGAGAATATAAAAGAAAAAATTGAAGAAAGAGGGATATTAGAGACAAGTGAAGCCTTACTTGACAAAAGTCAAAATATTAGTCTTAGTTCTATATAATAAAAATTTGGAATATTTAAATTTTATTATTTTATTTTATATATTATAAAGTTTAATATTTTTTATGAATAATTTTTATATTTTTATACTTTTAAATCATAAATTAGTTTTTAAAATAAAAAATAAAATTTTAATTATTAAAAAATATGTTATATAGTTAAAATACATTGTTATTTCTAATAATTTTAAATTTTATTATTTGAATATTTTCTTCTAAAGAATTTATTTTATTGTTTTATTCTTTAAAAATTCTATTAATTCTCTTTTTAACATAAAATAAGATGTTACATAATGAAGAATTTTTGAATATTTTTGAATCAAATATTATTTTAGATATTAAATTCTCTTTTGATATATTATGATTTGGAAATAAATTGTTGGATTTCAATGTTCTATTTATAATAAAATTCATTATTTAATTATTTTTTTATTTTAAAATAATAGTGATAAAGGCAATCATGAAAAACTACAACTCAAAAAGAAAATAAAATTTGAAAAATAAAAAATAAATTTTATTATTAAAAAGAAATAATTATATAACCTTTCAAAAAAAATTTTTATGAATTTTATATAATATTTATTAACAATTATTTTATCTTTATTATAATATAAGTATAATAATTGTAAATTTATGCACATTAATTAGAGGAAGAAAAAATTTTTAAAAATAATAAAATTGAGAATTTATTTTTGTAGATGTGATTTAAAAATATCTTTTATCATTAATTATTGTTTAATAATAAAATAAATAAAATATAAACAATAAAAATTTTTTTTAAAAATTAAGAAAATATATAAAATAATTATGAAATCAAAGAAAAGATAAAAATTATTATAAATATACAAAATAAATTTAAAGAATGAAATAATTGAAAAAATTGATGAAAATAAAGAACAATCAATAAAAAATAAAAATTGAATAAAATAATTAAAAAATTCTTAACTATTTCGAAATAAAGGTTTGAATAATAAAATTAAAAGTTAAAACAAAATTCAATTTGAAAGAAAAGGTATTTAAAATAATTTTAATTAATAAAATAAAAATGAAAAATAAAAAATATAATGAAGCTGCCCCTGTTATTAATATATTTGAATCAAAAGATATTGCAAGATGTCCAAAATGTAATTTAATTTCTTCTCTTTATTTATTTTATGTAAATAATAAACCAATTATTAATTATAATTGTGAAAAAGGTCAGGAAATATATCATTAAATGAATATATGAATGTTTATAATAAATATAGTCTTTTAAAAGAAAAATGTAATGAATGTGAAAATAAAAATAAAAATAAACTATTATATTGTTCTAATTGTTCTAAATTTATTTGTATTTCATGTAAAATAAATCACGAAAATCATAATTTAAAAGATATTAATAAATATGATTCTTTATGTAAAAATCATTCAAATCCTTATGCTTCTTATTGTACTAAATGTAAACAAAATTTATGTATTTTTTGTGAATTATATCATGATTTAATTAATTTATCTCAATTAAAATATTCAAATGAATTTAAAGAAAAATAGAAAAAAAATAAAATCTTTACATAGTATTCAGGAAAAAATTGAAGAATTATTGAATAAAATAAAAGAATCAAATAAATTGGAAATTAAATTTATGAAATTATTATTTTCAATTTAATATTTAAACAACAAAAATTTTTGCACATCTTTCTCATTTAATCATATTCCGAATTCTAATTTGATTTAATTAATGATTTCATAATGTTTGATTTTTGAAAATTAAGATAATTTTTAAATATTAAATTTAGAAATTCAGTGAAATTTCAATTTTATGAAATTTGGTGAAATATTGATAAAAAATATATTATATTAATTTCACATATTTAAAATTTGTATGATTTTCATATTTTGAAATCTTTTCTAAATTCCTTGTTTTTTAAGGCTTTTTTTGATATTCAAAATTATTGATGAATTTAAATGAATGGAAAAAAAAATTTTATTTACAAATTTTCACTTCAATAAATTAAAAACTTTAGAATAAAATTTTTTTAAGATTAACTTTAATTTGATTAATTTTTTAAAAAAATTAGATAAAAAATGAATTTAGAGTTTCTGAAAAATTGAAAATCTCTTTTAAAATTGTAATTTAATTGAAATAAATATTATTTTTTATATTAAAATTTTTTAATATTTATATCTTATTTTTATTCATAAAAATTTCTGATTTATTTATAATTATTTTTATCAATAATAATAATAAATATTTATTTTTATATTTCAATAATTATAATAGTATAAATTATAGAAAATCATGGTGATTGGTATTTAAAAATATTTTTATAAAATATTAACAAACATAATATTCATATACGTTAAAAAACCTTTAATTTTGATTTATTTGTTGATTATATAATTCTATTTCATTGGGAGTTAATTCATATTTTTCTACTGTATCTAAATTTATATTCTCAGTACTTAAATAAATAAAAATACTTTCATCATTAAAAATAACACTTGAACTCCCGTTGTGATCAATTGCTGAATCGATTTTTAAATTGTTATTATTTCTATAAGAATTGATTCTTGAAGAATAAGTTTCACTATATTCAGTTGATTTTCTTAAACTAAAAAAAGAATTAAATTTTTTATGATTAGATTTTTCTAACTTTTTTTTTATTCTATATTCCATTCTATTTAAAATATTAAAAATTTCTTTTCTAATAAATAATTTAATAGTTTCATTTATTAATAACATAAATAATTTAATTTTTGTACCAAATTTAATTATTATTTCTTGTTTATTATCATATTTTAGTTTATCAATTGTATTTTTTTTTGATTGATAGAAAGTATTTTTTGAAAAAAAATTCCATTTTTGATTATTAACCTTTTTCTTAATTAAATGAATATATTTTTGAGATTGTAAAATATTAAATTCTTTCACTTTAATGTTTTTACTTTTTAAAAAAGTATTTTTTTTTCCTAATTCATCTTCTATTTTTTTCTGATTAAATTTAATAATTTTTCCCTTTTTATAAATAGGATTATTAATTCTTTTAGAAGTCCAATTATCTTTATGTTTTATATTTAATAATTTTTTTTTATTAATAAAATCAACAATTAATTGAGAAGTCTTCCCTGAATATTTCATATCATGTGCTTTACTTAAATTCAAATTTATTTGATCATTTTTTTCTATTTTCTTTTTAAGAAATTTTGTATTTGTTCCTATTTCAAAATATGGTCTTGGAAAAGTTTTAATACCAGAAATATTAATTTTTCCATATAATTTAGATAATGATTTTTCATAATCTTTTTCAAAATCACATTTTTCTATTTCCTTAATATTTTCATTTTTTTCATGTTCAAAATTATCATAAATAGGAATATCAACTTGGACTGAAATATCATTTTTATGAATAAGGTTTTGAAAAAATATAGCTTTAATTAATTTGTTCATTTGTCCTAAAAAGAAAGTAAAATATTGTTTTCTTGTATTTGTTGAAACTTTAACTACAAATCTAATTATAGTTAATCTATCTGATTTTATTTCTTTTCTAATTAAATGACCTCTATAAAAACGTTGAATTTTATTTATTTTATTTAAATATTTATTTTTAAACCATTTTCTCCAATATCTTTGAATTAAAATTACTTTTTTACCATATTTTTTTGTTATTTTTTTCTTTTCCAAATTAACATTATATTCTTGTCTTCTAATTACTTTAGTTATTCTTTTAATCTTTTCTCTTTTATTTAAATCGAATAAATTTAATTCAGTGTTTTTATTTCTGAAATTATGAGAAGGAAATTTTTTTATTTTTGTTTTTTTATTAAAAACTTTTGATATTTTATGAATATCTTCTCTATCACTTTTATTACTTAAACTTGAATTTAAAGAACTATTTCTTGAAAATTCATTTCTTTTCATAGATAATCCCTTATAAGTCTTTAACCTTAAGAATCTCTTATTTATTGGTTTTGATTCTTTTTTATCTTCAAAAAATTCATTTTTATTATTTTCTAATGATTTTATTTTTCCCTTTTCCTTTTCAGAAGAATTTGAATCAATTTCAGATATTTTATCTTTAGAATTTTTAAAACTATTCTGACTTTCTTCTATATAACTTTCGTTAGATACACTTGAATTTAAAGAACTTTTTGAAAATTCATTTCTTTTGAAAGTTATATCTTTATATGTTTTTAATCTTAAAAATTTCTTGTTTATTGGTTTAAGTTCTTCTTTATTTTCAAATAATTCTTTTTTCATATTTTCAAATGATTGTTTTCCTTCTTTAAATTTATCTGAATAAGTTGAACCAACTAAATTAAATTGTGGTTTTTTAGTTTTTAAACTTTTTTCAGATGGAATTTGCTTAATTACAGAAAATCTAAAATCACTATTTCGATGTTCTATATAACTTTTATTAGATAAATTTGAAAGAAAAGAACTTCTTATTATTTTTCTTTCTTTTGTTTTTTCTTTTTCATTTTCTGCTTCTCTTCCCTTTCTCTTTAATGCTATTTCTTTATAAGTTTTAGGTTTAATATATTTTTTGTTAGATATATTAAATTCTTGTTTTTCTTCAAATAATTCATTTTTCATATTATCAGATAAATTTAATATTTTAGGTTCTAAATCAATTTTTTTTTTCGAACGTTTATTTTGTTTTTCAGATTCTGTTAATAATTTATAATAATTCTGTTTTATTTGATTTAGTTTTGTAATTTGTGGAATAAGAGAAAATAAAACTTCTCTTTTCTTTTTATTTTTCTTATTTTTTTTTTTAAAACTACTAACTTTTTTTATTGTTGGACTTTCTTTTTCATTTTCTTGATTTGAAAATTTTGATTTTAAAGGACTAAAAGCTATTTTTTTAATTTCTTTTGATGAACTAATTTTAGAATTGTTATTTAATATACTTTTTATTTTAAAATGTTCTAATAAATCTATTTCTACTTTTATTGTCTCTCTTCTACTTAAATTATGTTTTTTTAGTCCTTCAAAATCTATTATATTTAAGTCTGAGTTATTTATAATTACTATTATTTAATGAGTTTAATATTTACTTTCAGAATCTACACTTTTAAATGATTGATTGGATATTATACTAAAAGAATCAAAATCCATTTATATATATAATATTATTTAAATAAATAATTCATAAAATTATTATAAAAATCAATTAATATTTTCATTTTAAAAATCATAACTTTCCCATTTAAATTTTTTTTTCAGATTTATTCATTTAGAATTTTTCTTGGACAATTTTTTTGAGCTAATTATCTTTAAATTATAACTCATTTAAAATTTTTACAATTGAGATTTTTTAAAAATTTTTCTGATACAATAATATTTTATTAAATAAGGGATTTTTTTTTTTTCAATTTAAAATATTATTTTCACATAATAAAATATTTTTTATCATTATTGTAAGAAAAATCATTTTAAGATTTTTTTATGTAATTGAATATCTTATTATTGAAAAAATTGAAATAAAAGTAATAAAATTTATAAAAAATAAATTTATAATTTATAATTCTGAGCCAGATTGAAGGTGTTATAAATTTTAAAATCAGACAATATTTGCTTAATGCCTCTTTCTTTCACATTATTTATTTTGAAAATCCTTTCAATTATTTGCAGTTACTTAAAATTTAACATTTAAATGCTATAAATTATTTTTGAACAAATGATAAAGGAATATTTAAAGATTTATTATGAAAGATGAATAAAGAATCATCAAAAAAAAATTTTGGAAAATTAAACATTAAACTCTTTTTTTTACTATAAAAAAAAAAACTAAAATAAATATTTCTCATTTAATGTTTGTTAATTTATATTAAATGGATAATAGTGTCTTTGATAATATTTATGAAAATGATGAAGAAGAAGAAACTTTTGAAGATTCAGAATCAATTTCTACTTTTATTTCTTTTCAAGAAAAGGAAAAAGAAGAATTCGAAAATATTTATTTTTCAAATAATTTTAATTCAAAAAAATCAAAAGAAAATTATGAAATAAAAAAAGAAAAGACAATATATTTTGATTCTGAAATTAAAATTGAAAAAATAAATTTTAAATCTCGAAAAATTTCAAAAGAAATTAAATTTAAAAAAGAAATTTACAATTTGAAATATATTTCAAATAAATCTCACCAAATTTCAGATTATATATCTCCAACAGAAAGGAAAAAAAGAAAAATTATAAATAAGTTGTTATGGCAAAAAAATGAAAAAAATATAAATATAATAAATAAAAATAATATATCATGGGAAAAAAATAGATTAGATTATTTATTTTATTTATATAATTATTCAAACAATAACATATATATTACCAAAAATAAAAGTTTATTATTGGGTAAAAAAAGAAAAGTTTTTAAATAGTATTATATTATTCAATAAACATTTATAAATTTTTTTAAAATAAATTAATAAAAAAAAGAATTAAAAATTAAAAATATATTTAAATCTAAATGGAAGAAAATAACCAGCACATAAACAATAACAATAAGAATTCTGATTATTTATATAAAGTAGAGAGAGTATGTGGAAAT
>JAJJKW010000423.1:0-30480 GCA_023805745.1 Isotricha sp. YL-2021b | reverse complement strand
AATCCCCAATCCCCAATCCCCAATCCCCATGAATATGTTTAAAATATTTATAAAAATAATATTATTTTTAATATATAAATAAACATATAATATAATAATTTAAACATAATTATATAAAAAATATGTCATATTTTCTTGATGGTCTTTATGCATCATGTGTTTCAACATTCCATTTAATATATATAGCATTTCTTGGAATATTAATAAGAAAAACAAATATGGTAAACGAGAAATTTAAAACATCATTATCAAAAGTTTTAGCAAATATAGTACTTCCTTGTTTTATATTTTCTCAAATAGTAAAAAATTTCCATATAAATCAAATGGATTTAATATATAAAGCATTTATAGGATGTGTTTCATTATATATTTTAGGATATATAGTAGGATATATTTCAATGAAATTATTAGGATATAATTCAAGTCAATGTAGATTTATAGGAGCAATTTATTCTTCTCCTCATACAACTTCAATTCCAGTTATATTAGTTACAATAATTGGTCCTGTTTTAGATAAATTTATTCCAATGCCTTTAAATATGCCTGTTAATAGTGAAAGAAGAGCTTTTTTATATATAATATTAAATAGTATTTTTTCTAATATTTGGAAATGGTCAGGTTGTTATTATTTAATAGAACCTGAAGAAGAAGAAGAAGATGATAATTTATATTTAGAAAAAAAAAATGATGATTTAGTAATAATATCTGATGAAAGTACAATAGATAAAAGTAATTTAAAAAAGAAAAAAAAAGAAGAAGAAGAATTTACATTTAGTAAATTTATGAGTAAAGTTATAAATATGCCAATTATAATTTGTGGTGTTTCATTATTTATAACAATAATACCTCCATTTCAAAATTTTTTAATTAAACCAGGAGGATTAATGAATTCTAGTTTAATTTCTGTAAATAATATGATTGGAAGAAGTTATGGTTGTTTAGTTATGATGATGTTAGGAATTTCTTTATCAAAATGTATTAATTTTGGAGAAGAACCAAAAACAAAAAGTTTTTTTAAAACAAAAGATTTAATTATAATGAGTTTAATTAAATTAATTGTTATTCCTCTTATTTCATTTCCTTTTATAATTTATATTTTTAAATATATTTTAAATGCTGATGATGTTATGTTATTTTTATATTTATTTATGGCTCTTGCTCCAAGTGCTATTAATATGATTGTTATTTGTACTGTTAAAGGAGCTTATGAAGATGATATTGCTATGCTTATGGTTATTCAATATGCTATTTCTATTATTACTTTAACTTTAGGTACTACTGCTGTTATTTATATTATTGGAAATCTTAATAATGTTGATATGGGAGTTCATTTTTCTAATTTAGCTTAATAATAATAACTTTTTTTTTATTTTTTTTTAAATTTTTTTTTTTTCTTTATATTTTATGATTTGTTTTTTTTTTTTTTGTTGTTTTTTTTTTTTAATTATTTTTATATTTTTTTTTTATTTTTTTTTGCGATAAATATAGTTTTTATCTGAAGTTTATCAATTAATAATATTTAATTATTATTAAAAATATATATATTTTTTATTTGTTTTTTGGAATAAATCTATATATTTTTTTAACTTGTTTTATAATTGATTGATTTAATGGATAAAAATAAATTTCAGAAAAAAAAAATTGAACCAAAAAAAATAAAAAAAGATAGTAAAGAGAATAAAGAAACAGTAAAAGATGAATTAAAAGATAATAAAATAAGAGCAAAATTAAAAAATGTTTCCCATACTTTTTTATCTCAAAATACAACAAATAATAAATCAGATATTAAAACTTCAAAAACTTTAGTAAAATCTTCAATTTCACCTTCAAAAAGACTTAAAGAAAATAAAAATCAAAATTTAAATGTTCAAAAAACTAATCCAAATGTAAGTCATAAAAGAACTGGTTCTTTTCAAATTAAACCAAAAGAAATTAAAAACAGCTCAAAAGATAATTCAAAAAACAATTTGAAAAATATCAAAGATGATAAAAAAGAAAAAGAAAAAGAAAAAGAAAAAACAGAAAATGTGAAAGAAGTTAAATTTAATGAAAAAAAAAATATAACTAAAAAATCTCAATTTAAAAATAATTCAAAAGATACACAAAAGAATAATAGTAATAATAATAGTAATAATAATAGCAAACTTAATAATAGTAATAACAATAAAAATAATAAATCTAATAATAATAATAATAATAATATTAATAATAGTAATAATATTAATAATGTTGTTAAAAATAATGAAGATAAATTATCCAATTCAAATATTAATCTTAATTTGAATTTGAATAAAATTAATGAAAAAAATAATTTTGAAAATATATATTCTCCTGGAAGAGAATTTAATTTAAGTGAAACTTTAAATATAATTTCAGAAATCCAAAAACAATTTGAAAACAGTTTAAAAGAAAATAAAAAACCAATTGATGAAATAAAAAAATTAATTGATAATAATATAAATGTTAATAATTATATTCCTTTATCAGAAACTCAAAAAAATAATATAATGGATGATATTCAAAAATCAAGTGAATTAAGAATAAAAAATTATGAAATGGGATTTTATTATATAAAAACTTCTTTAGATGAAATTAAATTTTCTCTTCATAATATAGTAAATCCAGATGAAGAATATTCTGAAGAAGAAAATAATGTAAATTATGAAAAAAATTCTCCAAAAAATTTAAATAAATCTAATTCAAATTCAAATTTAAGTGATAGTAAATCTAGTAAATCAAGTAAATCTTCAAATTCAAATAATTCAAAATCAAGTGAAAATGATAGTGATTCAGAAAATTCATTATTTAAAAAAAATGAAGATAATAATTTAAGCTGTAATACAGAAAAAGATGAATTAAATATAATAGAATCAAAAAATAATATAAATGAAAATAATAATAATAAAAAAGAAGAAAAAGAAAAAAAAGAAATAATTAATATAAAAACTACTGAAGAAGATAATACTAATAATAATAACAAAGATAATAAAATAAAGAATAATGATAAAATAAAGAATAATAATAAAATAAATGAAAATGATAAAATAGAGAATAATAATAAAATAAATGATAATGATAAAATAGAGAATAATAATAAAATAAATGATAATGATAAAAATACTAATATTAAAACATTTGATGAAACAGAATGTTTAGATGAAGAAATTCTTGAGGGTCCTTTAATGAAACCTTTAAAAAGTTATCAAAATGTAAAAGATATGAGTTCAATTAGAAGTACTAATGTTCCAGTTACAAAAAATAATGAAACTGAAAATAAAATTGATAATGATAATAATATTAATAATAAAAATAAAACAATTGAAGGGTATAAAAATGATGGAATTAAAAATACAGAAAAAACTAATAATAATGAATTAAATAAAAACATAATACAATCCTCTGAAATTATTTTTAATAATGAAGATAATATTCCAAAGGTTTTAAATCCTTTAACAAAATCAGAAATAAAATCAGATATAAAACCAGAAGATAAAGATTGTGTAATATTTTAAAACAAAAAGAAAATAAATAGAAAATAGAATTAATTATCAAATATTTAATTTTATTATAAATAAAAAATAAATTGATTATTTCATTCTAAATTTTAAAATTTTTTAAAAACTTAAAAAAAAATCTAAAAGATAAAAACAAAATATAATAAAATAAAAAAAAAATAAAAGAAAAAAATGGACCGTAGTATTGATATAAATAAAATCTTTCAAAGAAGACCAGCTCGTGAATTTTTAAGTAATTATCCAACAAAATTATGGAATCAAATAATTCCAGATGTCTTTGAAATAGGAATATTAAATTTAAAAAACTCATTTAATACATTAAAATTTTCTCGTCAAGAATTTGAAAATATACTTTATGAATTAAGGAATTATAAACCAGAAAAAGAAGAAGAAAATTATTATGAAGAAGAAGAAGAAGAAAATTCATCATATACAAATTCAAATTATAATGAAATTTCAATAAATTCAAATAAATCTATAAATAAAACAGGAAAATTAGTTACGCCTGCAAGAGCAGAAGTTTTTATTCCTGATGTTAAAGAAATTGAAAGAAATATTCCTAAAATTCATCCTAGAAGACCTTATTATACTTCAATTGATGAAATTAAAGAACAAAATAAGGAAAATAATAGAAATTTAAATTATGTTGAAAGTAAAATTAGAGCTCAAGTTCTTAATGATAAAATGATTCATAAAGCTATTAAAACTCAAAATGATGTTAATAGAAATCAAAGAGAAATTAGGCAAAAAAATAATAATATGAATTATGCTATGAGTTTTGATAAAAATTTAAAAATGGAAAAAATTTCCAAAAAAGGAGATGAAAATAATAATAATAATTATTATCAGAATAATAGTGGAAATAATTTTAATACTTTTAATAATTCTGGAAATAATTATGATAATAATATGAGTACTAATAATAATTATGAGAATAGTAATTATGATAATATGAATAATAATAATATGAATCAAGATTATTTACAAAGAAGTGGTGATTCTAATTATTATAATAATAATAATGAAAATGTTGATTCTAATTTAGTTTATAATAATTATAATAATAATATGGGATATCAAAATAATATGAATAATACAAATTATAATAATAATAACGAACAAGGAAATAATATGAATTATAATTATATGAATGATAGTGAGATTATTAATAATAATAATATTCAAGGAAATAATATGGTTAATAATGTTTATAGTAATAATAATCAAATGAATAATACAGATTACAATGATATATAATGTTTTTATGAATAAAAAATAATTTCATTTAAAATTTTTATTTTTTTAAAACAACAAAATTAACCTTTTTATTTAAATAAATAAAAAAAAATAATTTAATTAAATTTATCTATTTCCTTCAATAAATAAAAAAAAAAATATATTTAAAAATTTACCTTCAAAAAAACAAAAAAAAAAATGAATAGAAAAAACAAAAACAAAAGTAAAATAACAATTATATAACATCAAAAAAAAAAATAGAACGTCAACGTAAAAAACAAAAAAGAATATCATCAGACGAAGAAACAAATGTTAAACTAGAAGAAAATCATCACAATTCTTCAGTATCATCAAATAAAGATCCAATAGAAGAATTACCAAAATTAGCAATAGAAAAGGGTAAAGAATTATTATTAAAAGAATACGAAGAAAATGAGAGAATAAAATTAAAATTAAAAAATGATAAAAAATTACAGAAAAATAAAAGTACTCAAATATATTATAATGAAAAAAAAGTACATAATCCAGAATCAACATCAAATGATTCAAATGAAGATGAAGGATTATCAGAATATAAAGATAATGGATATCATCCAATTCATATTGGAGAAATATTATTAAATAGATATATTATAATGCAAAAATTAGGTTGGGGTCATTTTTCAACTTGTTGGTTAGCAAAAGATATGAAATATAATAATTATGTTGCTATTAAAGTTCAAAAAAGTGAACAAAAATATATTGATGCTGCTTATGATGAAGTTGAAATTTTACAAGAATTAGAAAAACATAATTTTGATAAAGAATGGATTAAAAGTTTAAAAATATATTGGAAAAATGAACCTAATAAATTTAAAAATGGATTTAAAAGAGATCATAGTCAAGTTGTTCAATTATTAAATTCTTTTATTTTTTTTGGACAAAATGGAAGACATTTTTGTATGGTTTTTGAAATTATGGGAGTTACTTTATTAGAAATTATTAAAAAATATAATTATAATGGTATTCCTATTCCTATTGTTAGAAAAATTGCAAAACAAATTTTAATTGGTTTAGATTATTTACATAGAATGTGTGGTATTATTCATACTGATTTAAAACCAGAAAATATTTTAGTTTGTTTAACTAAAGAAGAATTAAAAGTTATTAAAGAAACTGGAGAATATAATTTTAGGAATAAAAAAAAAGAAAGTTTTGATATTAAAAATAATAATTTAAATGTTCATAATATTAAAAAAATTAATACTAGTAATAATAATAATAATATTAATAATAGTAATAATCTGAAAAATAAAAATAGTAATTTTAATATTAATTATAATAATGTTAATGATGTTAAAAAAAATTTTTTTAAAAAAGATATTAAAGAAGATGATATTATTCCAAAGAAATATACAAATAAAAAAAATATAAGTAATACAAAAATAAAAAAGAAAAATTCTCCTAATGAACAAGAAAAAGATTCAATAAATAAAATGTTAGATGATATAATGAAAAAAGAAAGAGAAAATAAAATAAATATAGATGAATATAAAATAGAAGATTTAATAGAAAGACCTCAAGTTCAATCAGTTCCAAATATAAAATTAAAATATTTAGATGATTCTTTAGATAATTATTCTCCAGAAGAAAATTCAACTTCATTAGATTATAATATAAATGAATATTCAAATAAAATTCAAACATATATAAAAGAAAAATATCATATAAAACATGATAAAAATTATCGCTTAAATTTAATTCAACAATACAATGTATTATCATATGGAAAAAATGAAAGAGAAAAAAATGAAATAATCTCAAATTTAAATATAAAAAAACAAAATACAGAAAAATCAATAGAAAAAGAAAAGAATAAATCTCAAAATATAATAGATAAAAATATAGGAGTAAAAATATGTGATTTAGGAAATGCATGTTGGATAAATCATCATTTTTCAAATGAAATACAAACAAGACAATATAGAAGTCCAGAAGTAATTTTAGGTATAAATTATAATACTTCTGCAGATATTTGGTCTTTTGCTTGTTTAATTTTTGAGTTAATTACAGGAGATTATTTATTTGAACCAAAAAATTCTGATTCTTTTGGAAAAAATGATGATCATTTAGCACAAATTATAGAATTATTAGGAAAAATGCCAAAAAAATTTTGTACAATTGGTAAAAATTCTAAGAAATATTTTTCGAAAGATGGTAATTTATTAAGAATTAAAAATTTACAATTTTGGAATTTAAAAAGTGTTTTAATTACTAAATATAAAATTAAAGAAAATGAAGCTAAAAGTTTATGTGATTTTTTATTACCTATGTTAGAATATTATCCTGAAAAAAGAGCTTCTGCTAAAAAAATGTTAAGTCATTATTGGTTAGAAATGAAAGATGATTATGATTATTATATTAATGAAAGAATAAATTTAAATGATAGAAATAAAAAAGATAATAATTTTAATTTTGATTTTTCATTTGATAGTGAAGATAATATGAATTATGCTGATGATGAAGATAATGATAAATATTCTAGTAAAGATTATTTTGAAGATTCTGATGATAGTTTTGATATTAAATTTTTTAGAGATGATATTACTTTAAAAGGATTAAATAGTTCTTTTGCTACTTATGGAAAGTAATTTAATTTATTTTATTTTATGTAAAGAGAATTTTGAGATTATTAAAGTTTATTATTTAATGTATAATTTTAAAAATTTATAACTTTTAATTGTTAAATTAATATTTATAAATATTGCCTTTTGTATTATTTTTAATATTAAAAAACATTATGAAAGTTATTAAAATGATTTAATTTAAATATTCAAAAAATTATTTTTATTTATTTTTAAATAAATAAAAAGCATGATAATGATTGTTTTATTACTTTTTTTATATTTAATATTGTTTCTTAATATTTAATTTAAATTTTTTTTCTTTCCTTTCACTTAATATGATTTAATAGTAAATATTTCAAAAAATTAATTTTTAAGAATTATTTATTGAATTTAAAAACTCATCTGTATCAATTTCTTCATCATTTTTTTTAAATTTCGCTAAATAATTTTCTAATTTTTTTGTTCTTTTACCCATAAAATTAAAGATAAATTTTTGTAATTTTTCTTTTAAACTATAAGTCTCTTGTGCTTTAGAAATATATTTTAATTGATCAATTTCAAATCTTAAATACTCAGTAAAAATAGGGAAAAATAAATTAAAAAAGAAGAATCTAAGAATTAGAATATAAAATAAAATTAAACAAATTGTAAAAGTTTGAGAATATTCATTTAATTGAATTAAAGTTTCTGTATCTTCAATAAAACAAATAATTTTTAAATTTGTAATAAAACTTTTTGAATAAGTAGAATATTCTTTTATAAAACTTCCATAAACAAAATAAGTTGTAGATGTTAATCCTAAAATTAAACATAAAATAGTAAAAACTAATAATAAAAATTCAAAAATTGCTTTTTTAAAGCATTCTAAAATAGTCCAAATAATAGGAAAAAGTTGGAAATATTTTAAACAATAAACTCCTATTAAAAATAAGGCAAATTGATCAAAATATCTTCCTTCATTTTGTTCTGAAGCATAAAGATAAAAATCAATAAAGTAACTATCATTAAAATATTTTTCTGAATGAATATTATATTTTGTAAAAGTAGAAAATGCTTTTGCTAAAAAACAAAATGAAATAATTAAAATCAAATGTTTAATTTGGAAAAGAACATTTAATATAATAATTATTTTACCAAAAATATTATTTTTTTTTTTCTCTGTTAATTTCTGATATATTTTAACAACAATATTTAAAAAAAGAACAATATGTAAAATAATTCTAATAATATCTAAAACTTTAAGACCTTTTTTATTTTCATAAACATTACTTGTAAAAGGAATAACTTCAAAATAAGAAATAGTAGGTTTACCAATAATATTTTTTTGAACAAAAATATTAACAGCAGAAAAAAGATCTAAATTAGGTTCATATAAAGTAAAAGTTAATTCAATTCCTTGAACATTTTCTTCTAATAAAGCGGATTGAATATCTGCTGTATTATTATTTTCAGATTGAATTAATTGATATAAAGTTTCATTTGCAATAGTATAATTATCTAAATCATATGGATTGTATCTTACTACAAAACCTGTTTTATCAAAAAATCCATTATAAGTTCTAAAATTATGTTTTATTTTTAAATTATCTCTATAACTTATATTTACATAGTTATTTGCTATATCAGTTTTATCTTTTTGATCTCCTTTAAATCCTATATAATAACATACTAAATTTGACATTTCAAAAAATATTTTAAATAAATCTGAATCTCTTAATTTTGAATTACTAATACATTGTTCTTCTAAAGTTTTAAAAAATCTAAATTGAACATAACCAAAAAATCTAAAAGTTACACTTTTTGAATTTGTATTATTTGAATTATCTTTATATAATTCAGTTTGAAAATCATATAAAATTTGTAAATAATCATACATTGTTTGTTTACTAGCATTACTATTAAATTTATCATTTACATAATTATAAGATAAAATATTCATTTTACTCCAATTTCTAATTTTACTTTTTTTAGATTGAACACAAATTAAAGATAAAATTAATAAAACAACAACAATAAGTAAACATAAAAGATTATTTTCAGGTTCTTTAATAAATAAATCAAAATCTTTATTAATATCTTTTTGATTATAATGATAATTATGTAAACCTAATAAAATTTTACCTTCTTTTAATTTATTAATACAATTTTGTAAATCAACTCCAAATCCTAAATTTCCTTTATTACTATTATCTACAGATTCATTTTTATTAATTGAATTTTTTTGAGTTGTTAATAAATCATTTTGTTCTTTTAATTTTTCTAATAAATAAAATACAACATAACCTTCTGGTAAAGTAGAATCATTTGGTTGAGTATATAAAAAATATTTTTGAATATTTTCTTCTAAACAAACTTCCATTGAATTAAAACTATCATCATATAAATAATATGTTGTTGTTGGTAAATTCCATATTTCACAACATTTTTCTTTTATTTCTTTAAATTTTGATTCTGATGTTAATCTATATATTAAATTTGGACCACATAATTTTAAAGAATGATAATTTAATTTTCCACTTTTTGATAATTTATATAAATTTTCATAATTATTTTGAACTTCTTTTATCTTAAATTGAGATAAAAATTCTTCTTTTATATCTAATTTTTTTATTATTATATATGATATTGTTAAATTTTTTTGTTGTTCTATTAATCTTTCTATATTCTGAACTTTAAATTTTGATTGTAAATTTTCATTACATTTTTTTTGAATTGAATTAAATTCTTTTTGAATTTGATTTTCTAAAGTTACCATTTCACTTTCTTTTCCTTTATTTGTATAATTATTTCCTTCATATTTTGTATTTCCTTTTTCTCCTAAAATTTTTTGACAATGTTGTATATTTTTTAATTTTCCTTCTATTTTTTTTTCCATTTCTTGATTTTCATTTTTTAATTGGTTTAAATCTTTATTTAATTTGTTCAATAAATCAGTCTTTTCTTTTATTTCTTTTTGAAGTTCTAATTTCTTATTTTCTTCCATTAGTTATAAAAAATTATGCTTTTTATTTTTTATAAAATTATTATAATTGTTTTATCAATATGAAAAAATGGATAATAAATAAAAAACAGTCTTAATGAATAAAAAAAAATATTTAAATAATAGAAAATAAGGTAAAAAAATATTTTTTTAAATTAAAAATGCTTAAGAAAAAATATTATAATTCAAATTTAAAAATTAAAAGCAATCATAATTTAAGAAAAATAATAAAATATATTTCATAAAAAGATTATATAAATCTCTAAATTTTAATTAAAATAAATCAAAATTTTAATTTTAACAATGACTTTTTTCTACATAATCTTTAACGCATTTAATTATTAATTTTTTTTCTTCATTAAGACAAAGAAGAAAATCATTATTAAGATGTTCATCAAAAATATTTAAAAAAACAAATTGACATTCAGAATTATTAATTTTATTTAATTCAAAATAAACTTTTTGTTTTGGAATTTTAGGTTCTCCTCCAATAATTTCTAAAAGATAAATCCATTTATTCCAATTTTCATTTTTTTTCATCAATAAAACTTTAAAAGAAATCATTTGATTATGATTATTAAAAAAATAAGTAAAATTATCACCTTCTTTAATTTCTTTATAACTTTCTTCATCATTAAAATCTATAAAAGGAACAATTTTTTTTATATTATTATGATATGTTATTGAATTCCATAAATCTTCTATTGAACAAGAAAATATTTCACTTTCATATTGAATTAAATCTACTGTATTTTTATTTAAAATGTTATTTATTTTATCTAAACCTTTCTCAATATTTTCTTTCTTTATTTCAGAAATTGATTCTAAAAAATTTTTATTTCTTTTTATTTTGATTAATGTAATAGTACTATTATCTTCTGTTAATTTATGAAATTCAAATTTGACAATTAATAATATACTTTCATTTGGAAATATGAATTGAAATTTTATTTTTTTTAAAAATGGTAAGTCTAATACTTTTAATACTTTTCCATTATATGGAAATTTTTCTGAAAAAACTCCTATAAATTCACAATCTTGTTTTGAAAAATCATTTCCTTTAATAATTATTGGATGATAATTACACTCATGAATTAAAGATATTATTGAAATATTTTTGAATATAATCCAAACTTTTTCTATTGAATGAAGAAAATGATAAGTTAATTCAAATATTTTAATATCTTTTTTGTTCATAGATTTATTTTTTGATTAAAATTTCAAAATTACATGAAAATATATGAAAACTATTAATTCTAATAAATGACGAATAAAATAATTATTTTTTTTTTCATTCCATCATTCTTAAAAAATAAAAATTTAAAAAAATTAAAATAAAATTTATAAAAAAATGAACAAAATATATTTAATAACATATATTTTAATAACAATAATAACTAAAACATCTCAATCAATAGTATGTAATTCATCAAATTGTCCTTCTCCAAATGGAAAATGTCATCAAAATAAATGTATATGTAATTATGGTTATCAAAATTTTAATTTAAATAATCAAAATTCAAAATATTGTTCATATGAACAAACAAATAAATTTCTTCCTTTAATATTAGAAATTTTATTACCTTCAGTAGGACATTTTTATATAGGAAAAGTTTATTTAGGAATATTTAAATTAATATTAATATTTACTCCAATAATTTGTATGTTTATTGGATATAATTTAACAAAACCTTCTTCAGAAGATGCTTTAAATCAAAGTGGTGATGTTGAAAGAGAAAAACCAATTTGTGAATTTATTATTTTTGCTCTTTCTACTATTTCTTTAATTAGCTTTATTATTATGGAATTCATTGATTTTGTTCTTTTTTTAATACCTTATTATTATGATGGATATGGTTTTCCTTTAATTTAAAATTTTCTAATATAGAAAAACATAAGTTATAATATTTATATTATTCTTTTTTTTCAAAATTATTTATTTATTTTATATATAATTTTTTAGGCTTATTTTTATAGAATAATTTTAATATTTTGTCATTTTTGATTCGTTTTGTTAATATAAATTAATTTATATTGTTATTAGTTTTTTTATACTAATTATATTTAATTTATGAAAAGAAAAAATAGAGATAAATTTCAAGATATATCTTCTTATTTTATCATTAATGATAATAAAATTAAAAAAGAAAATAATAATACTAAAAATATTCAAAAATATAAAGATTTAAATTTTGATTTTATTGAAAAAAAAGAAGAAGAAATAATAAAAATTCATAATCCTTTTATGAAAGAAGAAATAAATAAACCTTTAAAAATATATGAAAGTCTAAAAGAAGAAATAAAATTTGATAATTTTAATCAAAATAATGAAAAAGAAAAAATCCATCATAATTTTATTCAAATGAAGAAAAGAAATAAAGAACCAACTTTTTCTTTAATATATTTTGAATGTAAAAATATTTTGTCAAATGAAGAAATAATTTCTTTATTTGCTTTTTTAATACTTAGAGAAGTTGAAAAATTTAAAAAGAATTTATTAAATTTTTTATATATTTCATATGATTACAGGAAAAAAATAATATCAAATTTCCTTAAATATAAAGAAAAAGAGTTAAATAATTTTAAGATTTTTCTTCATCAATTTGAAAATGAAAACTTTTTAATAGAAAAAACAGAAGAAAAAGAAAAAGAAGATATAATTTCAGGATTTCAAAAAATAAATAAAATTTATAATGACAAAAATTTAGACTCATATACTATATGTCTATATTGTTTTAAATATTATGAAAATATAAAAAAACATATTTTTAAAAATGGAAAAAAGAAAAGTTATTGTTATTCTTTTTTCAAATCTTTAAAAAAACAAAAAACATTAAAAAAAAAAATAATACTTTTTATATATTCATTAAAATATTCAATACCATCATTAATACATTTTTCAAATGAAATTATTTATAAAGAAATTATGAAAACAATAAAGGAATATAATATAAAAACTAAAATGACTAGTTTTAAAGAAATTTTTAATTTTTTTGAAATAATATATGAAAATAAATTTGGTGTTTCAATAAAAGAAACTATAACAAAATTAAAAGAAATGCAAGAAGAAGAAAATAAGATTAAATATGAAAAATATAATCATTTTCAAGTCAAGTTAAAAAATGAAAAAGATAATAGTTTTTTAAATAAGAAAAATAAAGGGATTTCTTAAAAAAAAATTAAAATCTGGAAAAACTTTAAACAATAAATTATTTCTTTTGTTTTTTTTATTCTTATATTATTTATTTAAATTCTGGATATAAGTTTTTTTTTATAATTTCTAACCTTTAAAGTAATATAATAAAGTTTTATTTTAGTGATATTTTTTAATTAAAATAAAAATAGAAAATAATATATAAATATAATATATTTATTAATATTTATTGATTGAAATAAACATTGTTTTATCTTTATTTATTTGTGTTTTATTTTTTATCTTATTTAAATTTATTTTGAGTTTTTGATTTTAATGTATACATTTTAACTATTTTTTTTAATTTTATTTATATTATAATTATTATGACATTGCAATTTTTTATTACATATTTCAATGGAAAAAACAATAAAATACAAAATTATCCTCCATTATTAATACAAATCATTTATTTTCAATTATCAAATATTTTAATATAATATTTTAGTAAAGGATACATTAAAAATTAAATATTCTAATATCTTTTATATAATTTAAGAAAAAAATCTATAAAAGAATTAATCAATATTTCAAAGGTTAATTTAAAGAATTGTGAAAATTCAAATAATCCAATATTTTTTCAGAATTATCTGATAAATTATTTTGATTGAAGTAATTTTCTTTTTTAAAGTTACCTAAAATATTTAATTTTTGGTCATTGGCTTGATTTGAAAACAATTTGTTTTTAAATTGTAATTGTTTTGTTAAATTATCATTTTTATTAACATTTGTTTTATTATATAATTTATTATTCGAAAAATCTTTTTGTTCATTATTGCAATTTATATTATTTTGAGAATAACAATGACAAATACATTCATTTTTTGGATTTATATTGTTAATTAATTTGTCATTAAAATTTGAAATCTTATTTTCAAATAAATTTAGTTCATTTTGAGAATTTAAAATAAATAAATTTTGAAATTCATTTTTTCTAATTGAATTTGGCTTTTTAATAATCATTTCTAAAATAAAATAAATAATATATTCTAATTTTTTGTTATATTCTATTGTAGATAATAAATTTTTGAGTTTTTGTTCATTATAATTTAAAAGACTTTTATTTACTTTAATTAATTTATAAATATTTTCTTTTAAAATTTTTTGTTTTTTTTTATTTTCATTAAATCTTTTTATAAGATAATATATGCGAGTTTCAATAGATTTTTGATTTATTCTATTTTTAAAAGAATTATAATTTTTATTATTAATTCCTTCATCCAAAATAATAGGATTTTTTGTTTTATTTTCTTTTTTTTTCTGTTTTCTTTTAATGAATTTTAATAATTCTTTTTTTCCTCTAATAAAAAAATTGTGTTGAAAAATTTCTTTATTATTATTATTTTTCTTTTTATGAAAATCATAAAAATTTAATTGTCTAATAAAGGAAGAATAATTTTTATGTTTAAAATATTTAGGAAGAATTTGTTCACTGAAATCATTTATATTTTGAATAATAAAATTTTTCCCGTTATCACTCCAATGAATAATATTTATATTTTCTTGAGTCTCTAATATTGAATATAATTTTAAAAGAAAGTTTGCTACTTCTTTTTTATTAGAATTTAATAGATCTTTTTTTGTTTGTGAATTCGAATTATTAAATTTCTCATTGTTTTCTTGACAATTATTTCTTTTTTTAGTTAATAAGTCCATTTTGAAAAAATGTTTTGCCGATTAAAATATATAGAATTATATTTAATATAAATATAATAAAATATTAAAAATTATATGATTATATTAGTTTTATTTATTTATTAATTATTAAGATAATATTAAATTTTAGTGAAAACTTTTTTTTTATAATTTTCAGGTTTAATAAAACTTTCAATACAAAAAGCAGTTGGATGATAATAATCTTCAATTATAATTAAACCTTCTTCTTTAATTATACAAAGTTCATTAATTTTTTTTACAATAAAATTTATATCTATTTTAACAAACCTTGATAATAAATTTAAAAAAGGGATTAAATTATGTTCTTCAAATAAAATTTGAGAAGTATTTAAAACTCTAATTTAAATAAATAAAAAAGAAATCTTACCTAACTTTATTTTTAAAAAAATCATTTAAATTTGTTTTAAATTCTTGTTTTTGTTCATCTTTAAGTAAAATATTTTCATAATCAATATGAGAATATTCTTTTAGAATTGATAAAATTTCCATAAATTCATAATAAAGTTTATTTTCAATTTGATATTTTCCATATCCTTTAGTTTGTTCTTTTTTATCATTTATATTATTATTTTTATCTACAATTTCTTTTCCTTTTGGTCTTCCTCTTTTAAAAACATTTTTATTATTTCCTTTTTTATTATTTTTCTTTTTCATTATATTAAATTTATATCCTTGATTCCAAGAATCTTCTAAATTATTTAATTCTCTTTTCATATTCATTGGGTCTAATAATATTATTTTTTAAATTACTTTTTTTTCCTCTTAAATATCTTTTTTTTGCAGTTACTGAAGCTTGTCTTCTTGTTTTAATTCCTATCATATTTTAATTATTAAAAAATTTTATATTTAAAATAATTTAAAATTTATTTCAAATAAATTAATGTCTTAAATACCATAAACAATGATTATTAAAATTTATTATTATTAAATATTCCTTAAAAAAAATTTAAATATTATATTTATTCAAATAAGATTATTATTATTATTATTATTAATCATCATCTTCATTATTTTTATCTAATGAAATAACACCATTAACAGTAAAATCTATTTGTTTAAAAATATCATCCATTTGATTTTTAAAATTAAAAGAAGTTCCTTTTTTTTCATTATTTAACATAGTTTTTAAATATTGAAAATCAAATAAATATCTTTGAGAATCCATAAATTCATTTTCAAACATTTTACTATTTTTAATTTCCATATCATAAACTTTTTGATCTTCTTGAACATAATTTATTTCATCTTCAACAAAAATTTGATCTTCATATTTATATTTATTTGCAAATTTTTTAACAATTTTTTTAGCTCCTTTAGGAATAACTTCTTTTCTTAAAACAATTTTAGCATTATTATTATCATTATTATTAATAATTTTATGTAAATGAAAATCAACATGATCTAATAATCTACTTTCATTTTTATGTTCTAAAATTTTAAATTTCTTTAATTCAATATTACTTTTTCTTCTTAATTTTTCCAATTTATTTCTTTTTAATTGAATTTCTTCTTTTTTTTGTAAAGTAGAATGAACATTTCTAATTTTTGGAACTTGAATTTCTTTTTTTTTAAAGTTTACAAATGTATTTACAATTTGAACTATTTGAGAATTTTCTTCAGATTTTCCTAAACCAAAATAACTGAAATCTTTTATAAAATTATGAGAAAAAATTGATGACATTGGAGGATTATAATTTACTTTTTCAAATAAATTAAAATAAGGTTCTTTATTAATTTCATCATCTTCTTCTCCATTATTTGTTTTTTTTTGTCTTATTTTTCCTATTTCTTTTCTTATTCTAATTTCTACTTCTTTTAAATTTAAAACTTTATCTTCTTTTTTTCTAATTTTTGATACTAAAAATAATTTTTGAAAAAAAAAATTATATAAAACATTCCATCCTATTCTTTCTGTTAAAATTTTTTTTTCTTCTTTTTTATGAATTTGAGTTAAAATATCTAATTTTGTTATTAAATAATTTCTTTGTAAATGAGGAAATTTTTCATTTGGTAAAATATAAAGTTTTGGAATAGGTTTATCATTAACTATATTTTTATCAGTTTGTTCTTCATCATCTGATGATGAAGGATTTGATTGAAAATTTTTTATTAACTTTGAACTTCTTAGATTTATTGACATATTAATTTTTTAAAATAATTTTTTACACTTAATAATATTTTTTGAAATTTTAAAAATATATTTTTTTCGCATTTAAACTTGTAATTCTTTATTATAATAAATATTATGTATAAAATGAAAAAAATTCTTTTTCCATCACCAAGTAATAAATTGGATTTATCATCTTTTATTGATAAATCAGATTCAAATGAAATAATACCAAATAAGTTTAAAATTAAAGATTTTCATTCAATAATAGAACATATTAAAGATTCAGTAAATGAAATTTATGATAAAAGTTCTTATTCAAGAGAATGGAAATCTTTAACAAGTAGAAAAGTAAAAAAAAAAGAAAGTAAAATTAAAATAATTTTAAAACCAAAATATAAATATTCTTATGTTTATCTTTATCTTTTATCTCCAAGATTTTCAATTAAAAATAGATTTTTATTAAATAAAACTCAAATTATAAATAAAGATGATAATAATGATAATAATAAAATTATAAAAAAATTAGAATCTAAAAAATCTTTTTTTTTCAATAGTGAAAAAGAAGTTCTTAATAAAATTAATAAAGTAAATAAAGATATTATAGAATTAGAATTAAATGAAAAAAGTGAAAATGAAATTAAAAACTTAAATAATAAAAATATTAATTCAAAATCAGCTGAAAAACTTAATTCTAATAATAATAATTCAGAAAAAGAAACAATAAGTATAAATTATGAAAATAATTCTCATAATATTCAAAATTTAAAATTGATGAAACCAAATATTATAAATGGAATAATAAATACAAATTCAACTTTAGGAAAAGTTTATATTAAATGTATTAAAAATATACAATTAGGAGAAAAAGTTTTAAAATATATGGATGATAAAAAATTAAAAACAGATATAGAAAATAAAATAAAAGATGAAAAATATAAATTTCAATTAACTCAATTAGAAGATAGAGTTTTTCTTGAAGAACTAGATAAAAGTTCATTTAAAAAAAAAATGGAAAAATTACATATAAATAATATATTAAATTCAAATTCTCATTTTGATCCTCAAAAAATTTCTTATAAAATTGCTTATAAAAATAGAAAACAATATTTTAATGTTTTTGGAGGGAAATTTATTGATGATAAAGATTTTTTATTTAAGAATGAATATTTAAAATTAAGTGAGGAAAATAAAAAACATAAATTAAGTAAACATTTTGAAAAACAAATAGAAAGACATAAAAAAATTGAGAAAATTCTTAGAACTGATTTAAAAGAAAGAAATTTATTATTAGAAAGATTAAAAAAAGATAAAAGTAAATATTATACAAAAGATTATTTCTTCAATACAATTAAAACAGAAAGAAATAATTCAAGTTTAAATCTAAGTAATACAGATTATTTAAAAAAGAAAAAAAATGTATTAACAAAACAATTAAAGTTTTTATCAAATAATAATTCTTTGGCTAAAATAGAAATTAAAAAAAATAATGTATTAAATTTATAAATTAAAAGAATAATTTTTTTTTTCATGTTTAATTTATAAAATATTAATTAATAGCATAAAATAAAAAGTAAAAAGTTAATAGATTAATAATTAAAAATTGCATAAAAAATTTCTAATTATTAAATAATTATTAAAAAAAATCATTCAAAAGAGGAAAAAAGAGGAAAAAAAAAAAATGACAGAATCTTTACATTCTTCTAAAAAGATTAAAAAAATGAGTTTTCAAATAAATAAATTTGATAAAATAGAAGAAATCTTTCCAAAAAAATTATTTAAAGATGAAATAATAACAAATGAAACATTATCAGAATATTTAAGTTCAAATTATTCGTTTTTTTCATATATAAAAAATTCAGAAGGAAAAGAAAAATTAAATCAAATAATAGAAGTTTTAAATTTTGAAGTTTATGAAAAAAATAAAACAATAATAAATTACGGAGATGAATGTAATAAATTTTATATTTTAATAAATGGATTAATAGAAATATATAAAGTAAAACCAAAATTTGTTGAAATAACTTTAAGAGATTATATAGAATATTTATCATATATAAAAGATTATGAGAAAAATAATTCAAAATTAGAAAGAATAATGAATCAAAATCCAGATATTGATAATTATGAAATAAAAAAGAAAAAATTTGATTTTAGAGATATTCATGATAAAAGAAAATTAAGAATTGTTTTAGAAGAAAATTATAAAATTGGAGAATTTGAATCAAATTTTATTTTTGGTGAACTTCCAATTATAAAAAAAGAACCTATTGAACAAACTATTATTGCTTTAAAAAAAACAATTATTGCTACAATTGATAAAATAGATTATAATAGATTAATAAAAGATATTGGAGAAAAAAAAATTACTGAAAAAGTAGATAATTTTAAAATAAAATATCCTTTTTTTTATTTTTGGCCTAGATATAGAACTTTTAAACTTTTTGATTCTTTTCAAAAAATTACTTTATTTAAAGGAGATTATTTATTTAAACAAAATTCAAAACCAGAAGCAGTTTATTTTATTAAAAATGGTAAATTTGAAATTAATACTTTTATAAATTTTTCTTGGTTAGAAAATTTTATTGATTATATTCATTATTCTCCAGATTGTATTTTGAATGATGTATTTCAATTAAAAAAAATTCCTCAAAATATGCTTAAAATATTTATTAATGATAATTTACAAAAAAATGCAAATAACACTTTTAGAAATGAAAATATAAAAAATAAAATTACAGAAATTGAAAATAGTAAAGAAATTTATAATAGTTCAAATTTAGAAAATTATACTTTTAAATGTATAATTAAAATAATAAATGGACCATATTTTTTAGGTTATGAAGAATGTTTTGATTTTAAACAAAGATTTTATTCTGTAAAATGTATTTCAGATAAATCAGATATTTATAAAGTAAATATTGATGATTTTTTCCAATTATTACCTTATGATAAAAAAACACAATTTTTTATGAAAGAAAATTTAAAAGAAAAGAAAATGTATTTAATTTCTCAGATTAAAAATAATGTTTTGAAAAAAATTAATTTTCTAGATGATGATATTAAAGCTAATTTAATGAAATTAAATGAAATTGAAAATATTAAACCCATAAAAAAAATTAAATTAAAGGATGTTAATAAAAAACACATTTTATATAGAAGTGAATCAACTAATAATTTTAGATTATATAAATTACCTAAATTAAGGTTTTCAAATAGATTTGATAAAAGATTAAGTTTAAATTCAAATGGTACTCTTCCAGATAATAAAGAAAATTCTTCTCCATTTAAAAAGTTAAAAATAGTTTCTAATGATTTATTATTAAATGATAACTTAAATTTAAAAAAAAAATTATTAAGAAATAATTCAGAAACTATTAAATTAGTATTTCAATCAAAAAATCTTTTAAATAATATTAAATCATTACCAAAAATTTCTTTTTTAGAAGAGAATAATAGATTAAAAAGACCAAATATTGATTATAGATTTGATTTTCAAACAAATAATCTTTCTGCTTTTATGAAAAATATTTATAATGATTTTAATACTATTGATGATAGAAATAAAAAAATAAAATTTAGAAATAATTTTTCTTTTAAATTTAATTGATATATTTAAAAAATATTAAAAAGTATTTAATGCCTAAAATTTCTAAAAGTATTTTTAGAAATTTGTAATATAATTAAGTTAGTTATTTCTAAGATTAGTTAAGATTAAATATTATAATATAATATAAAATTATAATATAATAGATAAATATTAAAAAATAATTATGATTTTAATAAATTAAAAACCAAAAAAATAAATTTAATTTATATAAAATATGATAATTCCAGTAAGATGTTTTACATGTGGAAAAGTTATAGGAAATAAATGGGATGAATATCTTAGATTATTAAGTGAAGGAAAAGAAATTTCAGCAGCTTTAGATGATTTAGGAATGAAAAGATATTGTTGTAGAAGAATGTTAATTTCTCATGTTGATTTAATTGAAAAACTTCTTGTTTATAATAGTAAGATTTTATTTTTATATTTTATAGTTTATGAAAGAATTAATAATGATAATGATATGAATAATTAGAATAATTTAAATAAATACTTTTTATATAATTTTTAAATTTGAAAATTAAAAAAAATTAAAATATTTTTTACTTTATTGTCTAAATTATTTTCCATTTTTTAAAAATAAATATTTTCAAAACGATAAAAGTAAAAATAAATAATTTAATAAGATTGATTTAAAAATAAATAATAAATAATAAAAATCAAAGAAAGTTTTTTGGTGATATTTCACTTAATTTTTTACTTGTATTTAAAATAAAATAATTCAATATATTTACTTAAACTATTATTTTTACAATTAAGTAACAAAATAATTGTTTTATTTTGATAAAGATTGTTTTATAACTTTTATTTCTTCTTTAAATTGATGATGTTCTTTTTAAAATGTTATTGACTTTGAATAATCATCTCTTTTATTTTTATTTATAAATGTTTTTTTTTTCTTTTCTTAATATGGATATATACTTTTATATTATTATCATCATTAAATTAATTTATCTTTTGTTATAGTATTAACATAGTAATTTTCACCATATTTCACTATTTCTAAAAAAATATAGAAATATTGCCAAATTCATAATTAATCTATCAATTTTTTGGATTCTTTTAATAATAATTTAGAGATTTACATTATAATAATCTCTTTTTAGAAAAATATTTACTTATATTCAATATTAACAATTTCATTTAATAATTTGTAAATAGAAATGATATCATTAATTCTATTTATTTATTCTATTATTAAATATTGGATGAAGTAATTAAACAATAATTAATATAGAGAATTATGATGAATATTTGGTTTATATTCTTCTTTAATTATGAATATTTTAAGTTATTGAAAAAAGGGATATATCCCAAAAATATTTTATTAATTAATTAATAATAATATTGAAAAATAGGGCAAATCATTATAAATAATTTGACAAAAATTTTATTCAAAAAAATTTAATGGGAGCATCTTGTTCAAACAAAACAAATTATTTATATAAAATTCTTGGTGAAAATAATCTTATTCGAAAAAATATTTGTGCAGAATTTGAAAATCAATTTTTTGCTCAAGGAACATTTCGATATTGTTATAAAGGAAAAATAAAAGATGATGATGGAGATTTTATATCAACAAATGATTTTCCGTCAGGACATTGTGTAGTAAAAGTATATAAAGAAAAAAATTTAACTCAAGATTATCTTTTAGATTTTATAGGTTCAAAATATGCTCATGACGAAGCAATAATATTTAATAATATAATAGGAATTCCAAATAAAATAAATTTTATATTACCATATGCCGGTTCAATAAATATATTAGCAGGATTTAAATTATTTGGATTATTTAAAGTTTCAACAAATGATGAATGTAAAAAATATTTATCTCCAAATATGAAAGTTGCAATAGAACCTTATATTAAAGGAAATTATATTAAATTTTCAAGTAATACAGGTTATGAAAATCCTAATTTTGATGCTTATATTCCTGCTTTTTCTCATTTTACTTGGATAAGAAGTAGAGGAACTGTTGTTGTATTAGATGTTCAAGGAGTTTTTGATAATGGAAAATATTATTTAACTGATCCTGCTTGTCAAAGTCTTACTCAAAAATTTGGAGGTTCTGATTTAGGTGCTATGGGATTATGTAAATTTTTATTATGTCATAAACATAATAATATTTGCGAAAATTGGAAGTGGGTTCCTAAACAATTTGAAGGAATTTTAAGAGCTTATAATGCTTCTTCTATTAAAAGAACTTCTTTTGTTTTTGAAAATAGGAAAAATATTGAAAAGTATACACCAATATATTTAAATTTGTTAAACACTATTAATTTTGATTCTTAAAGATATAAATTTATAAAAAGTATATTTTGGAAGAAATATATTTTGATATTATTTTTTTTTTGATTTTTATTTATTTCTGAAAATTAGGGTTTTTATTTTTTTTTTGATATTCAATATTTATTTTTTAATGTTAAAATAATTAAATGATTGCCCTTTATACTTAAAAATATTACTTTTATTTGTTATAATTCTAATTAATATTGTAATTATAAATTACAAATTTATGTCATTTTTTATATATAAAATTGAAATTAATATAAATATTATAAAAAACATTATCCTTTTTATAAAGATTTCATTTTTAACCAAATTCTTTCAATAAAAATAAATTTGAATAATTTATAGTTATTTAGAGAATGTAATATATCTCATAATCTCATTTGATTTATATTTTTTAAATAAAAAAATGTGAATTAGTCATTTTTATACAGTATTTTTAATGAATAATATTTTTTAACAATTTAAATTAATTATCAAAAAAAATATTTGAATTAAATGTGAAAGAAAAATTTGAAATAAAAATTAATATAAATAAAATCAATTCAAAAGAAAAAAAATAAAAAAATAAAAATAAAATAAAAAATAATTAAAAAATTAAAAATTTCATTTTAACAATTTTAAAAAAATTTAATTAACTTCTTTCTTATTTTTATCAAGTAAATAAACAGCAAAAAATTCAATAGGATCTTTAGGTCTAATTTTTTCAGTTTGATTAAGAGCTTCATAAACTAAAGGTAAAACTGTTTTTTGTAAATAAATACTTTTTGGTAAAACATTACTTGAAAAATAAGGTTTTGTTTCAATTGCTATTTTTTCTATTTTTAAACTTTCTTCTAGATCATCATTTAATAATTCTGGATTTACTTCTTTTTCTACTTTTTCTTCAAGTTCTGTTACTCCTTCATTTATTTCTGTTTCTTCTTTTTTTTCTTCTTCTTTTATTTCTTCTTTATTTTCTTCTTTACTCATTTTTTTTTTAATTTATAAGTTTTAATTTTATTTTTTTATTTTTATTTGTAACTTAAATAAAATAATAAAATTTTCTTTTTAATTTTTATTTTTTATATCTTTGGAAATTATTTGTTTAATTATAATATTATTATGATATTAGAAATTCAAATACTTTTAATAAAAAATAAATTTATTTATTTTCTTTTTGTTTTTTCTTTATTAAAATCTTCATTCATCATTAATTTATAATAATAATTATTAAAATCTTTTTCTTGTGAATGAGAATATATTTTATGATTTTTACAAGTTTTATTTTTACTATTATTAATTCTATAAGAATAAATTGTTTCATTTAAATTATATTTTGAATATTTATTTCCTTTAAAACTATTATTAATACTTTGAGAATCACCATCTAATTTAGTAAAATAATATTGAAAACTAGGAATATGTATGTTAACTCCTTTCATTAAATCATTCTTTACTGGAATTCTTTTTATTTGAGTAATATATTTATTTTTGTTGATATTTTTATATCTTATATCTTTATATCTTTCTATTGTATTAAAAGTAATTTTATTTTTTTCATTATTTACTTGAGTAACTAAATTATTTCTACAATGTGAATGCTTTGAATTTAATACTTGAATACTATTACCAATAAAATTTAGATGACTGTTTTCATTAATTGAATTATATTTAAAATCATTGTTATTATTATTTTTTTTATTTATATCATCATTATAATTATAATCATTGTTTTTATTTTCATTATTATTTTTATTTGTGTTATATTGTTGATTATTGCTTTTATTATTATTATTTTTGATATTATTGTCATTATCATTGTTATTTTTATTATTATTATAATTATTATTGTTATTATTATTTATATTATTTTCATTATTATTATTCAAAATTATATCATTAGTTTTATTATCATGAATTGATTCTTTTAAATATATAAATTTATTGTTTATGTTTTCAATTTTTTTATCTTTTATTTTTTCTTCTTTATTTACTTTATTTATTTTCTTTATATTAATTTTTGGAAGATTTGAGTGACTTTTACTTTGAATTAATGATTCTTTTTCAATATTTTTATTTCTAAAAATTGAAATTGGTTTACTAAACTTTTTAATACCAAATAACTTTTTATATTTATTGTAAGAAGAAATATTTAATTTATTAATTTCAACAGTACTATTATTTCTTTGAAGATTTTCTTCTATTTCATTTTTATTATTAATTTCTTTTTTATTAGAATTAATACTTCTTTTACTTAAATTATTTTGATTTGAGTTAAGACAATCATTACTTGAATTTTCAGGATTAATGTTAAAAGAAGAATTTTCTTTTGAATTATTTTGATTGTTTTCTTTATTACTACTCAAATAATTAGATTTTAAATCAACAGATTTTGAATGTTTAGATTCATTTTTTAATTGTTTAATTGATAATTGTTCAGAATTATTTTCTTCAGAAGGATTTTCATTTGAAAATAAACTAATACTTTTTTCATTATTTAAATCCTTTTTTAAAAATAAAAGATCTAAATTTGCATTTAATTCATTTACATTATGTTTTTTTAAATAAATATTTGAATTATTAATTAATAAATTACTTTTTAAAGTTTCTTCTTCATCATTTTTATCTAAATAATTTTCCAAAAATGAATCATTATTTATTTCCTTAAAATTTTTTCTTTTTGAAAAATCAATTTTTTTTGATAATCTTAAAACTTCTCTTTTTTTAACCCCTTCACCAATATTTACTCTAAATCTTACATCTTTAATAAATTCACTTAATTGAGTAAATCTATTTTTAATCATATTAAATTCTTTTTTATATCCTTCAAATTTTTTCAAAATCGAATTATGTGAATCATAATATTTTTTAATTTCTTTATTAAAATTAATGAATATTTCATCTTTTATTTCAGTTATTTTTTTCCATTCTTCTAATATATTATCAAATTCTTTTTTTAAATTATTTGTATATTTTGTATTTTCAATTCTTATATCATAAATTCTATCATCATAAACTTTTAAATTATCATTAAATTTTAATTCACATTCATTAATTTTTTGATTTATATATTGAAAATTTTGTTTATTAACATTAGAAACTTGTAATTTAAAACTTTCAACTATTGTATCTAATTTCTTTTTATAAGATTTTAAATCTATAATATTTTTATCTTTAAATTGTAATAATAAATTAATTTGAGCCAAAACATAATCAATATACTCATGAAATGTTTTAAATTTACATAAATTTCCAATTACTCCTGGGTATAATATTGAATTAGAAAGAATTTTATCATATTTAAATATTACATTATGAAAATCTTTATCAAGTAAATTTAATTTGATTTCATCTGTTGTTAATTTTTCTTCAAATGTTTCTTTAAATTGATATAATTTATCAACTTTTTCAATTAAATTATTTTTCATTGATATTAAATCTGATAAACATGAAATTTTATTAAATATTTCATTTATTTTTTCATCATATTCTTTGAATTTATTATCAGATGAATTAGAATTTTCATTGTATTTTATGTTTAATTTTTTTTCTATTTGCTTTAAATCTTTTAATATATCATTTTTAAAATATAATAATTCTTTTTTGATTAAAATTTGATATTGATTTTCTTGATCATTACGTAAAGATGTTTGAAATAGGTTATTAATCATTTTTATTTATTTTCATTTAAAAATAAATATAAATTTTAATATTTAGTTTTTAAAGATTTAAAAAAAAGTGAAAATTAAATATTTAAAAATCTAAATTAATTCCAGAAAACATTTTATTATTTAAATTTTTATTCAATACTTTTTTTTTTTGATAACCAAATCCTTCCATATATTCTAAAATATCTTTCTTTTTTTCTTTATTTAAATTATAAGTACTATAATATTTATTATGTTTTTTATCATTATTAAAATCAATTGTTTTATTATTTCTATTTTTTTTTTGAAAAATATTATCATTGTTAAAAAGTTTTGAAATATTTTTTGCTTTTGTCAAATAATTTAATCTTCCATTATTAAAAGGACTAGAATAAGAAAAATCATTTTGAATTGATGAAACAGGTTTATTAACATAAGAAATTGAATTATAATTATAATCATTTTTTAGTTCATTTGCAAAGTTAAATATCTTTTTTTTTAATTGATAATTATTATTAGAAAAAGAATTTTTATTTGAGAAAAATTTATTATTATTATTATTATAATATTTAAAATCATTATTATTGTTATTATTAATTCCTAATAAAATGTTTTTTGTTATTTTTCTATTATTAACTTTAATATTATGTATAATTGAAGCATAGTCATAATTTTTTTTTAAAGTATTTTCACCAATAAAATCTATTGTATCATTTTGAACATCATCAAAAATTGATTTTTTACTTGAAGAATCAACTTTTGGTTTTCTTTTAATTCCTAATTCACTAAAAGATCTATTTAACATATCTTGTATATTTTCCTTATTTGAATATGTATTTTTATAATTGTATGAATTTAAAATATTTTTATATTTTGGTGTTGAACTTGAAGTTTTTATTCTTTTATCTAAATAAGAATCTGTCTCTAAAAATATATTTTTTTGGGATTTATTTAAAGTATTTTCTGAAAAACTTGTATTGATTATATCATGGAGTTTTGAACGAAAATTTGTTTTCATTTTTTTTTAAAATAAAATTAATTATTATTTTTTCAAATTATAATATTAAATAAATATTTTCTAATATTTTTGACGAATTTCAATTTTACAAATTTCAATTTACGAATATTTTTAAAATTATTTTTAAAAAGGATAATAAGATTCATCTGATTACCATTTTAAAATTATTTTTTATTCTTATTTCTTATTATTCTATTTTAGAATTTTCAGTTATCTAATCTCTTCTTTTTCTAATTAAAATAAATATGATATTGTGATTTTTTTTGCTTTATAAATCTCATACCAAATTATATTTAGTTATCCTATTATTTTTCTAAAATTGAATACTTTTTTTGTAGATATGGTTAGAAATAAAATAAAATTACAAATATTATTTTAAAAAACATAAAATAGGAAATCTTGTTACATTAAAATAAAATAATTTTTTATCTTTAGTATCTATAACTTCAAATTATTTATTATTTAGATTTTTCTTATATTATTTAAAAAAACTAAATATATATTTAAAAAACTTTTTATTCAGTTTGGATAAGTTAATAATGATTCTATAATAAAATGAACAAAAATAATAATAATTTATAATTGAATAAATTTTCATTTTTTTGAAAATTGAATTCAATATTTAAATATTTATACATATAATTATATTGTTTTTTTCTTATATCACTTTCTCAATTTTCAAATCAAAATTTATATAATTTTGATAAATTCAATTAATTGATTTTTCTGTAATGAAAAAAATCAGAAAAAAATTAAAATAATGAAAAGCGATTTAAATATCTATATAAATTGCTTGAATGTAATAATTTCATTTATTTAATTTATAATTTAAAGTAATCATTAATATTAATAAAATATGAAAATTGAAAAAAAATATTTGGATTAACTTTTCAAATCTGTGATATCTCATATTTTCAAATTTGAATTTTTTCAAATTATTTCATTTGCTCTAATAATTTCTTATCTTTTGTTATAATTGTAATATCTTTCTTTAAATATGAGAATATATATCTCATATTTTTAACATTTTCAGTATTAAAATTTGACAAATCTAAAGAACTTAAAGAAGAACAATCAGAAAACATTCTACTCATATCTTTGACATTATTAGTGTTAAAATTATTTAAATTTAAAGTAGTTAAAGAAGAACAATAATAGAACATATAACTTAGATCAGTAACATTATTAATATTAAAATTAGATAAGTTTAAAGAAGTTAAAGAAGAACAATTAGAAAACATATGATTCATATCAGTAACTTTATCTGTTTTAAAATTAGATAAATCTAAAATCTTTAATGAAGAACAACAATAAAACATCCAACTCATATTTGTTACTTTATCAGTATTAAAATTAGATAAATTTAAATATTTTAAAGAAGAACAAAAAGAAAATAAATAACTCATATTTATAACTTTATTAGTATGAAAATTTGATAAATTTAATAAAGTTAGAGATGTACATTTAAAAAACATAAAATTTAAATTTGTTAAATTTTTTTGAAATTGGATTTTTATTATATATTTTTTTTCTTTTTTTGGAAAAGTGTACATATAAGTAAAATTAATTTTTTCATCATTGATATATAATTTACAATTATTTTTTAATTCTTTTCCATTTTCTAAATATTTTGTATTTTTCCAATCCATTTCAGGATTATTTTTTTTAACTTCTTCATAACTATTTATTATTTGATTATTTAATTTATCACTTATAGTATATTCACATATTATATCAAATTGTTTATCTGATAAATTTGAAAAAATCTCTGTAATATCTTCAATATCTTTTTTATTTTTATTTATATCTAATTGTTTTTTATTTTTTCCTTCTAATTTATTTATTATTTCTTTTAATTTTTTTATTTCTTCTTTTTTTTTTTTATAAAATATTTCTATTTCATTATTTTTTTTTCTTAAATTTTGGATTTCTTCATCCATTCTAATCATTTCATTTATTATTTTTTCCATCATTAAATCTAACTTTTTTTCATTTATAGTTAATTTTATTTCTTTGTTTAATAATAAATCAATTTTATGATTCTCTTCTTTTATTTCGAATTTATTTTCATCAATTAAATTTAAAATAGTTGTTATTATATTATTCTCATTTTTTTCATTTCTAAATAATTCCTGAGAAATGAACTCTTCAAAATAAAAATTTTTTTGATAAAAGTGATAAAAATAAAGATGATATAAAGAAAATGTAATAAAATTAAAAGAAGGCTTCAATGTAAAAATCCATTCTGAATTATTATAAATAAATTTTTTTTCTATTTCCTTATTTGATAAAATAAAAATTGGATTCATTTTTATTTATAAATCATAAAATTATTTAAAATTAATTAAAATATTTTTCTTTAGTAAATATTTTAACAAAAAAATCTTTTTGGAAAACTTTTTTATATATTTTTTAACAGAATTTTACAATAATTATATCTTGAATCTTTTGATTCATAATGAAAAGAAAAATCATTATTTTCATAGTTTAATACTAAGAATTCAATTTAATGATATTTATCTTTCAATTTTATATAAATTTTTCATTATATTATTATATGGAGTATTTCTAAATCATTCAAAAGTTATTTAATGAATTCAATTTTATATTAGAAATATTTTAT
>JAJJKW010001792.1:0-30517 GCA_023805745.1 Isotricha sp. YL-2021b | reverse complement strand
AATAATATGTAAATAAAAGAAAAAAAATGTCAATAAAATTATAATTAATTGGGGAATAAAATACTAATAATTTTATTTCATTTCGAGAAAAATACATTTTCTTAGAATCATTTTTTTAAGATAAATTTCAAAAAGATTTCCAACAATTTATTAGAAAAAGTTTTTATATTTTTTATACATATTTTATGAACTTGTTGACCCATTTGTTTCTGATAATTTTGGAATATAGTTAAATAATTTTTTGTCATGAAATAGTTTTTTAAAAGAAGAGATAAAATTTGATATAAAAAATGTATAATATTTTTAATATATAAAACTCTATATCCTTTTCAATATAAATTAAAAAAATATTTATCATATAAATTAGATTTCATATGTTATCTTGAAATACTTATTTAATCCTTTTTGATTATTATCTAAATATTTGAATATCAAATGAGAATGAATATTTCATTATAAAATCCTCTAAACTAGAATTTACCATTTATGATTGGATGATGTTTTTGTATTTGATAATGATAACTGTTTTTTTTATTATTCAAGTTAATTATTCGAGTCTTGATTTTTTTCTTATGGATAATTATTAGTTATTGTCTTTAATAATGAGATAAATATTAAAAATAATATTGAAAAATTAATTTTAATGTTAAAAATAATAGAATTAATTTATCTTTTCATGATTCTATAATAATAGTAAATGACTTTAAAAGAGATAAATATTGTGGATATATTCTCATAAAAAATATAATAATATAATAAATAAAAAATATGATATATATCTTTTTTTTAGAAAAATGGAAATATTATAAAATTATTCCCAATCAATATAGAATTCTTGAAAATTTAAATAATTATATTATTTTGAATTTGAAAATAAGAAATATATTTTTATTTTCTTATTTTTCATTCAAAAAATTGATTTCTTTAAAGATTTTTAAGATTTCATAGAAAAAATTCTTTGTTAAAATTTTTCTTGAACATCAAAAAATTTTTTTAATAAAAAAAAACATATTTGAACTTTTAATAATAAAATTGAGTTATAATTGAAAGGAAATTTTTCTGTATTAATTAAAATAATAATTAAAAACAAATAAATATAAAAATATTAATAATTAATTTAGTTTTAATTATTATTATAATCCTTATTCTATTGTATTTCTATTATTTTATTAATTATAATATAATATAAAATAATTATTTAAATTGAGCTCATTATATTTTGTAAATAATATATTATAATAGAATGTATTTATCTTTTTTAAATTTGTCAATTTTTTATTTTTTTAAATATAAAATCTAATCTTCATTTAACATTGAATTGATAGAACAAATAGTAGAATTTTGTTTTTCAATTTCAATATTTCTTCTTTTTTGAAGAATTAAAATCACAAAAATACAAATTAAAAGGATAATTAAAATTATAAAAATAATTATATTATAAATTCCTAGAGAATTTTCATAATATATTATCCCATTAATGTCGTTTTTTCCTATAGTAACATCACCAAATTTTAAAGCTTGACAAGATAATTTATTCTTTTCATTATTATTTCTTATTGTAATTACTTCAGAAGAAGTAAAACGAACATTATTAATTGAATCATTCATAAATGTTTCAATATAAGAAAAATAATAACAATATTTATTAATATTATTAATATTATTAAATTCAAATTTTAATCCATGAGTAAATGGTATATTACTATGTAAATCATCATTTTTTTTTTCTTCCTTAAAACTAATTTGATATACTTTATTATAAAATTCATTTTTATCCTTATAATTAAAAAGAGGATAATTTTTATATTTAACAAAACAATAATGTTTACTTTTTTTTTCATTTCCTGCAATAAAAGAAATATTAACATTTTCATCTAAATAATTTACTTTATCATTTAAATATTCAGTTATAATAACTTTATAATCAAAATTATCAAAAGAAAGAAAATAATAAGGTTCAACTCTTCTTGATGAAGGATATTTAAATAAATTACATAATTTTTTTAAAAGATATGAAATTAAAGGAATTTTATTATCTTTAATAATATTATTTTCATCAAATTTATAATCATTTTCTAATAATTGAGAAAAAATTACTGAAGAAATTAAATTATTTATTGAAGAAAAATATATTCTTGATACTAATAAATCTGAAAAAGAATACATTCCACTTTTTTCATAATCAAATATATTTTTTAAAATTGTTATTAATTGTAATGTTGTTTGTTTTGAAAAAGAATCTGAATTTAATGTAAAATAAAAATAAGAAAGGAAAATTTTGTCAAAAAAAGATGATGTATGATAATTTTCTGTTTTTGGAAATAATTTTTCATATATTTTAGTTATTTCTTCTGTTATTTTAAATTTTTCTTTTTGACAATATTCAAAATTAATATAATCTCTACATTTTACTATATATAAAAAATCTGAAATAACTGTTAAAAATAAGGCTCTCTCTTTATTATCAGATAATTTTGAAAATTTTTTTATATTTTCTTTTATATAGTTAATTTCATAATATAAATTATTAATATGATTTTGATAAAAATTTAATTCAGAATTATTTAATCTTAATGTTAGTAAATTTATAGTATTAATAGAACTTAAATATGTTTTTAAAGGTCTATTGTAGCATTGGGGAGAATATTTATTATCTAAACTATTACAATTTGGAAATAAAATAAAGTTTGATGATGATGATATTATATTATTATTTTTAATTTGAGCAACTATAAATGGTGATGAATGATAATAATGATAAATAAAATTTGGTAAATTATAACATTGGAATATTAAATTAACTAGAAAATCACTTTGATTAAATTCTGAAGGAAAATCCAATGTAAAAGTAGTTGGAATTTCATTAATAATAATAGATGAATTATATGAAATTATTGCTTTTTCTAAAATTCTATTTGTAAATAAATAATAACATTGAATTTTTTTCTTATTTTTACTTTTAGCATTAAATATAATTTTATTTGGTTTTAAATCAAAATCTGAAAAATTAAAATCTTCTTTTTTTGGTTCTTCATTATCATTTTCTAAACTATAATTTTTAAATTTTTTTACAATATTATTTGATAATAATAATTCTTCAAGTTTTTTTTGAGAATTAACTTTTTCAATAAACTGATGAAATATTGTTTCATAATTATTATCTAAAGTATTGTTATTTTTTGTAATTACACAAATTCCTAAATCATTTTCATATTTTCTTTTTACACATTTATTCCAAATTCTTTTGCTATTATTTAAAAAATAATTTTCACAGAAATTAATAATTATATTAGTAAAATTTTCTTCTTCTTTATCAGTTAAATTGTCAAAATTAAAATTAATACAATTTGTGGGATTTATATTATGATTATTATAAATTGGACTTAGTTTAATACTTACATTTGCATTTTCAAAATTTCCAAAAGCAATATTTTCTTGTGTAGTTGTTGATGTAGTCAAATTAAAAACACATTTTAATTTATATTCTTTAAACATATCTAAATTCTCAAAAAATAAAAAACCTTTTTCTGATGAGTTAGTTTGAAAATTAAAATAATTATAATATTCTTTACTTTCATATTGAGAAATAATTTCTGAATCTTTTGGAAATTCTTTATTAATATCAACTAATGAACAATATAAAAATATATAATTAAAATCAATATTTAATGAAATATTTAAAAAATTTATTATTGAACTATTTTCCACTTTCATACTTAAAATTGAATTTTGAAGAAAAACACCTCCAAATCCAGAAATATTTATATTATCTGGATAATAAATTCTTTCAATTGTTATTTCACTATCATTATTAAAACAAGAATTTTCATTTATATTAATTTTAAATTTTGAATAATTGAATTTAAATAATAAAAGTTCAGATTTTTCATAAGGAAAAATATCAAAAGAAGTTGAATTTTTATTATTTAAGGAATCAGTGAGATTTAACTTTATTTTATCTATATTTTTAATATATTTTGATTCTGAATATAATATAATACATTCAGAAGTGCTAACTTTATTTTTATATAATTTTAATTTGAAATCTTGTCCTTTTTTAACTTTTATTTTAAATTCTTCTATTTTGAAATTTTTATTAGAAGAATTTAACTTAATAATATAAGTTTTATTCAATTCAATAGTTTTATTACAAGAAATTCCTATTTCAAAAGGAAAAATATTTCCATCAGTTACATCAATGATAAAGTTATTATTTAATAATATAAAACCATCTGAATTATTCAAAGAAATAGTTGTATTAGTAGGATTTAAATAATCTTTAATTTCTAAATTTTTATCCTCAATTTCTACTTTTGCATATAAAGTTTTATATTGTCCTTGGAAAATAGTAATATCTTTATTAATATTATTTGTTTCATTACTTATTGTAATTTTAAATAACCTAATTGAATAATAAAATTTAATCAAATAAAATAGAAAAAAAAATATTTCTTTCATTAATTTCTATAAAAAAATAAAAAATATTATTTTTTGTATATAAATAAGAATTAATAAATAAAAACACTAAAAAAATAAAAAAAATTAATTAAAAATAGAAATAAAAACTGGAAAATAAGGAAATCCAATTAACAAAATAGGTAAAGAACAAATAAAAAAAACAATAGTAAAAAAATAAATAATAACCCAAAAAATCCAACGGTCATCATTTTTGACACAAAAAATTTTTTGAAAAAATAATTTGAAATATTTAAAACTTCCAATAAACAAAAACAAAAAACTTGCAATAACAAAAAAAATTTGAATTAAAAAATTAAAACAACAAGATGGTTTAATATTTTCTTCATTATCTAATCTATAATAAACTTTACAATGATCTTCACTTGAAATATCCATATGAGTTTCATCAAAATCTTTTAAACAATATTTACAAATTCTATGAAAACAATTTAAACATTTTATAAAGTGTCCTCCAATTTTAGAAAATAAAGAATTTTCACTACATTTAGGACAAAATTGACTTTTAGCTTTATTAAACATAAAAAAATTTTCATTTGAATTTATATCTAAAACATGCCTTTGAGTATATAATTTAAATGTTTCTTTTTCTCCTTGAATTAAATTATATTTTTCTTTTAAATGAAGAGATGATAATTGAGAAAACATATTTGGTTTTCCATCTAATAAATTATAATGATGTTCACTTATTATTTTTTTTAATATTAATTTATTAAAAGAAGAATTACAAAAATAAATTGGACATTTTATTTTTCTTTCTCCTTGTTCTATTATATCTTCATAATAATTTTTTATACATTTTCTACATAATTTATGAACTTTATTTTGACAAGAATATATTTTTTGAGTTGGAAATGTTCTTTCACAAATTAAACACATTTCATAATTTTGAATTTCTTCATCTTCAAAATATGAATTATTATTATATGAATCATATATGATATATTGAGTTTGTATTATTCCATTATTTTCTTTATTTGTATTTTTTTCTTCTTCAAATGGAGTTTTTTTATTATCTATTGTTTGTATTTGTAATTTTATATTTGTAGTTTTTTTTATTTCTGAATTGTCTTCATAATTAAAATTTTGGTTTATTGTTTCATCATCTTTTTCTTCTTTTTCTCTTTCATCTATTTTTAAATTATTATTATTGTTTATTGGCTCATTTTGATTAAATGATTTATTTAATTGTTCATTATTATAATCATCTATAATATCATTTGAACTTTTTTTTATTCTAATATATGATGGAATTTCTTTTGAGTTTTTTTTATTATTTTTATATATTTCAACAGATTTTTCTATATTTTTTAATGTGTTATCTATTTTCGTTTTATTTAAATTTTGACTATTTAAACCCATATTAAATTGAATTGTATATGATCCTTGTTCTACTGTTAAAGTACTTCCTTTTGCTTTTGCACTATTTACTCTATCTTTTTTTATTATTATTACTTTAGATTGACTTTTTGATAAATCCTTTTTCCCTGATAATGGCCTTGACATTTTTTATTTATTTTTAATTATTTTTTATTTAAATTTTTTGAATAATTCTTACAATGAAATATTTGGAAAATATTCAATCACATTTTCTGATATATGTAAAAATAATTTAAATAATTTTAAAATAATAATATAATAAAGGTTGCAATTATTATTATTTACAAAAATGAATTTTAATAAAAAAGAAAAAATATATGATTATCTATCTTAAAAAAATCATTAGAAATATATAAAAAATTGAAGATTTAAATTAAAATAAACAAAAATTCTTAATTTATCTTCATAATAAAAAGATTTACTCTTTTTGATGATAATAAAAAAGTTAAATAATTATTTTAGTTCACTGAAAAATAAGTTTTTTCCTAAGAAATATAGAAAAAAAGATAATTGATTTTATAAAAAATTAAAAATCAAATTATTCATTAAAAAAAATTTTTAAAATGTAACATTTATAATATAGATTTTTATTTAATTTTTTTATATTTCTTTGAAATTTTCTTTTTTTTAAATTATTTGAAATTTGAAAAAATGAAATCTAACAATAATATTCAAGAACTTAAAAAGATGAATAGTCACTTTAAAAAACAAATTAGATTAGCTCTTTTAAAGATTGGTAATTTAATTAAGAAAAAAAATGATCTTGAAAAATATAAAGAACATATTAATTTAGACAAAGAATTACATTATTTAGAAAATAATATAATATTAAATGATTTACCATTAAAACAACAAATAACAATTTATCAAGAAAGTAATTCTGTTCTTAAAAAAAAAATTTCGAAAATTGAAGAAGAAACAAAATTTATAATTTATAATAATAATAAAGTAGAAATTTTTAATATTGCACATTTAAAAAACGAAATAAAGAGAAAAAAAGAAATATTATTTAGTTTAAAAAAAGAAAACGAAACTCTTGAAAAATTAAAAAAAACTTATGATGAAAATTATAATTATCCTTTATTAAAACATGAAGAAAGAAGCATTATAAATAAATTAAAAGAAGAAATTAATATTAAAAAAGAGGAATTAAAATTAAATAAAATACAGGAAAAAGAAGGAGAAATAACTCTAAAAAAAATTAATAAAGATATAAATAATATAGAAAAAAATATAAGAATAATAAAAGATAATATTGATTATAAAAGGGAATTAAAGAAAAAAAAATTATCTATAGAAAATATTAAAGAAAATAATGAAAAAGAAATAGAATCTTATAAAGAAAAATTAAATGAATTAGAAAATAATTATAATCACAATAAAAATTTATATACTAATTTAATTAAAAAGCAAAAGAATAAAATAAATTCTTTAGTTGATTTTATTCAATTTATAGAAAATAATTATAGAGAAATAACCAATTTAGAAAGAATAAACAAAATAAAAGAATTGGGAAGAATAAAAAAATTACAAATAAAAAAAAATGATAAAATACATAATATTATTCTTCAAAAAAAAGAAAAATTTCATATTTTACCAATAATAAGACCTTCAATTTCACAAAAAAAATCAAAATCAAATTCATTAAATTTAAATATAAAAATTAATAATTTAAAAAACAATAATTCATTTATTTTACCAAAATTAAAGACTAATAATAGAAAATTAATCTTAAATAAAAGCAGAAATTCAACTGATTTTAATGTATATAAAATACCAAGTACACTTACAAAAAAAAAATCGAAAACTCCTATAAATCAAATTAGAAAAATATAGAATTAATGTAATTTTTTTTTAATTTTTTTTCCTATGAATATTTATTTTAAATATAAATAACAGAATTTTATAAATTAAGAATAATTATTTCAAAAAAAATCATTGTTAAATTGCCATATCAAATAAAAGGAAAAAGTTTTTAAAAACTTCAAATTTGTAATAATTTATAATTTGAAATTTTATATTTTGATTATTTAAATAAAGATTAATTTTTTCATAGTTGGATATTTGAAGAATTTATTAATTATTTAATCAAAATGTTTAAAGAATTTAATAATAATTCTTTATTTATTATTTTAAAAAATGAATGATATAATCAAAAAAAAAGAGATTCAAATAAAAAATTATTTCAATTCATTTAATTTTTAAAAAAAAATCCAAATTTAAAGAAATTAAAATAAAAAATAAATAATATAAAAAAATTTTAAACTCTTGTAAATTAATTCAAATAAAAAATTTTTTTAGTAATTTTAAATAGTTTTTTTACTATTAATCAAAGTAAATTTTAAGATAAAGGAACTGAAGTAAGGCTATTTTTAACATCAGCCCATAATCCAGTAATATTTTTATCATTTTTTCTTTGAAGAAGAACAAAGATTTTTAAATGTCTAAAATAATTATCAACTTTTTCTTTTTTAAATTGTTGAATATAATTTTCTAAAGAAAAAGTAGCAATTTTAATTATTTCACTTAAATTTTGAATATTTTCTTGAGTAGTTTCTTTTTCTTTATTAAGCTCTTCAATAATTTCTTCTTTTTTTTTAAATAATTTTTTGAAAAAACCTGGTTGTCCAGATTCAGTTTTTTTAAGTTCTAAATCAATATTATCACTTTTTTGATTTAATTTATCTAAATTTTCTTGTAATTTATTTAAATTTCCAATAACAGTCACCATTGCTTCAATATCTAATTTTTCTTCTTCAATCCAAATTTCCAAAATAACATAAGGATTTAATAATAAATCTTTTAATTTTTCAATTTTTTCATTTAAAGAAGTATTATTAGAATTAGCAAAAACTAATTTTTCTTCTTCATTAGAATAAGACAAAATATTATTTCCTTCATAATCTTTAAAATTTTTAATTAATTCAATATATTTTTCAATTTCATTTTCTCTTTTTTCAACAGTTTTCGAAATAGTTTCATGGAAATTTTTTAAATTATTTAAAGTTTTTTTTAAAAAAGTTAAAAACTCTGAAATTTTCCCTTTTCCAATTAAGATATCATAAGTATCATAATAATCAGTAAAAGCCATTTTATAATTATCTAATATTTGTTTATAATTTAATTTAGGTAATTTCTCAATAACTTTTCCAACTTCAGGAGTATTACTTTGAAATAATTTGCATTCTTCGCTTTCATAAAGATATTTAAAATTAGATAACTCTAAGCAAAATCTATTTAATAATCTTATTCTATATGCAATTATATCAGCATCTAAATTTCCTATTGCAACTTTTGGAGGAATATTTGGTATAAAAATTCCAGGCCATCTTTCTAATAATTTTTCATGTAATGCATAAAAATCACTATATCGACGCTTTAATGCTTCGGGAATATCTATTCCCATTAATGAATATTCTACATGTTTACGTACTCCTTCTCCTATTACTGGTAAATCTATGTACATTGGATAGGTTTCTAATTTTCGAGGAGGATCCATTTTGTACATTGGGTTGTTACTTGGTTCTGGGGAATTTTCCATTTTTTTTTTTTTTGTTTGATATTATTATTTTTTTTTTTTTTTTTGATTTTTTTTTTTTTTTATTATTGAAATAGGAGTTTAAATTAATTTTTTTTTTTTGTTTTAAATAATTAAATTTTTTTTGTTTTAAAAATATTTAAAAAAATGTTTATGCTGAAAAAATATGAATAATTAGTTACATTAGAAAATCAAAAATTTACATATGCTATTATATATTATTAATATTTCTTAATAGAAAATTATATCTATTATTTTCAATTGGCTTTTCTGAATCTATTGAACCTGTAGATTGATTAGTCAAAGTTCTTAAATTTTTATAATCTTTTTTATAATGAAAAGCACTTATAGTATTCATTCCATAATTTCTATAATTTTTTTCTTCACTCGAATAAGAAGAAGTTGATTTTGGAATATAATTATTTGCTAAATAAGATTCATTTATAAAATTAATTTTATTTGAACTATTTTTATTTGAATAAAAAGAGCGTTTATTAAGAAATAAATATTTTTTTGAATCACTAAATTGATTTAATCTTATATTTTGATATCCTATATCATTATACAATTTTTTTTTAGTGATTAGTTTGTTTTCAGAATTATATTTATTTTTATAATAATTGCTAAAAATAATATTATTTTTTACTTTTTTATTAGGATCAATTATTTTTTTATAACTTAAAAGTAATTTATTATTATTATAAAAATCACTTCTTGCAGTATTATTTGCAGAAGCTTGAGTAGAACTGTTTGATTCATTTAATTCTCTTTCAGAATTTTGTATTTTTAAAAATTGATTATTTCTTTGAATTCCAGAATTAATATCAAAAGAATATGGTTTATATATATATGAATGAGTTAAATTTTTAACTGAATCATTTTTAAAAGAATATTTATATATAATATTGTTTGTAATATTATTAGAAAGATTATTCATATCAGTTATATTTGAAAGATTAGTAAAATTATTATTATTATTCATAGTTGATATTCTTTTATGAATTAAACTATTAGTAAATGAAAAATATGGTGATTTTTCTCTAATATGTGTTATTTCTTTATTTATATTAATAATTTCTCTTTCTTTTTCCTTTTCTTTTTCTCTTTCTAATTCTAGCATTCTTTTCTTATTCATTTCACTTACATATTCTTTATGTTTAGCTTTAACAAAAAGAAATACATCATTCAATTCTTTAAAAGATATTCGAATTAAATTTTCTAAAATTGAATTCCATGGTTTTAAACTATATAATTCTCTAGAAATTGCAATACAACTACAAGCTAAATAAATAGGATTATATTGGAAATAATCAGGACTTAATAAAATAATTTCTTCATAAATTTCAATTGGTTTTGAATAAATAGAAGCATAAGATATTTTACTTTTTTCATCAAATAAATTAAAATCATTATTAAAAATTATTCCATTTAATAAAAGAATATTTATAAAAGATAAAGGTTGTGGTTCAGATAAATTATATTGTAAATTTTTTAAACATTCAATTTCAGCATTAATTAATTCTTTTTTTGATAAATTATGTGAACTCATCATTCCTTTTTTAAAAAAACTTAAAAGAGGAACTTGTCCATCTATATCATTAAATTTAGATGAAATTATTAAACTTGAAAAAGCAATAGTTTCTAAATCAAGATTTATTTTATTTGATAATAATTTATCCATAATATAAATTGCAAAATATAATGTATTGGGATTTAATCTATATTTATTTATAAAATCTTTCATTTGGAATATTAAATCTTTTCTTATAATTAATTCTGAATTCTTTAATTCAATTTTTTTTTGCGTTAAATAAAAATTTTCTTTTACTTGTTTTTTCATTTGAGAAAGGGTTTTTAATAGGTTTAAATCTTTTGGTAAATTATATTTTTGAGGTTTAAATGATTTTAATGTTTTTGTTGAAGAAATAGGGACTGACTGTTTTAATTGATATTTATTGAATTCTGAAATGTCATCTTTTTGAAATATATGATTTTTCATTTTTTTAATTTAATCTTCTTAATTTATTATTTATTAATTTCATTATTTAAGTGTTAAAAATTTAAAAATAAATTTAAATACAAAGAAATATGAATTTAATAGTTTTTTAAAGAATATTTTATTTTTTTCAGGAATTATTTATATATATTTTTTCATCATACAAAAAAAATTGTTTTCAAATTTATAATGAAAAACATAGAAATTTTTATTTACTATATTAATATTAAAAACATTTATATATTTTATAATATTTCAGAGAAATTAATATTTAAATAATTAAAATAAACTCAAGTTTATTTAATTATTCTATTTCTATTTTCATAATCTATCAATTTGAACCTCTTCATTATAATAAATTTTTACATTTTTTTTCAATCTCTTGAAATAATTGTTAATTTAGTATTAGAAAACTGATTAAAATTGAAATTTATTTTTGTTACACTAAAATTTTTTTCCAAAATATTTTCTTCATTTACTTTATTTAAAAATATTTTACTTTTAATAATAGGTGAAAATAAACACTTTGATAATTAAAAATTGAAGAAAGAGGCGAATTTTGGATAATAGATTTTATTTTATATCTTTTTTTAATATTATTGTCAAAATAAGTATATATTTAATTTTCCTTATTATTTGAAAAAGACATTCTCTTTTTCATATAATAATAGTTTTTTAATATTTAACAAAAATTTTCTTTTTTAAGTTTTTAAACTTATTTTTTTATAATTTTAAATGTGTTAAATTCAATTTATTTCTTGAATATAAAATACTTTGAAATAAATGACTTTTTTTCATAATAAAAAAAAATTATTTAAATTAAAATAAAATATATGGAAGATGAAGAAATTGAGAAAGAATATAATGAAACTTATTATGAAAAAAGGAGAAACAAACCTATAATGCATCAAAAAAACATTGAATTACCATTAGAAAGAATTTTATCATTTAAACCAAAACTTTTAAATAATTTTATATCATTTTGTTCAATTGATGATTTAATTGAAATGTTTCAATTAAATCAAGAAACTACAAATATTCTTCTAAAAACAAATTTAAGTAAAGCTTATTTTAATATTAGAAAAGAATTTTCTTTTCCGATTAAAGTAAAATCTTTAGATGAAAAAGAAATAAATTCTAAAGATAAAAAACGTTTAAGTAAAGTTTCAGAGTCAAGTGAAAAAAAATTAAATTTTGATAAATATAATTTATCTCAATTATTAAATAATAATTATGAAATATTAAGAAAAATTTCCAATAAATTAAAATTAGAAAAACCAGAAAAAATTTCAATTTTAGGTAAAATTATTGAAAGACAAATGAGAAAAGAAAATATTGATGAAATTAATATTAGTAATTATAATTTAGATGAAGATGGAATTGCAATGATAAATTATGCTTTATTTGAAATTACAAATGTTAAAAAAATACAAATTTCAGATAATTCAGAAATAAAAAAAATAAATTTAATTAATAATGTTATTTATAATCAAAGAAGTGAATTACAAATTTTAAATTTATCTAATAATAATTTAAATGACAATACTGTAATTTCTCTTTTTAATATTTTAAAAGATAATTGTCCTGATTTAAAAATAATAAATTTATCTAGAAATCTAATATCATATAAAACTTTCATAAATGACAAAGTTAAAAATGCTTTCTCAGAAGGTGGATTTAATTTTTTAAGAAAATTTATAATTCATCATAATATAATAGGAACAAAAGGAGTAGATATTTTATTTGAAAATTTATTAAATTGTAAATTTTTAAGTTTATTAGATATATCATATAATGGAATAGAAGAAAATTGTTTCAATACTGAGAATGCAAAAAAATTTTTTGACTCAACAAAAAGTGGATTATATTATTTATATGCATTATATTATGAAGGTAATTATCTTTCTTCTTCTGAAATAAATAATTTAAATCTTTGTTTATTAAATAATACTACTTTAAATTATTTATTTTTAGGTAATAATCAAATTGATGATAATTCAATTCAATTGTTATGTTTTCTTTTAAAAGAAAATTCTTATATTAGAATTATACATCTTGATAATAATAAAATTACATTAAAAGGAATTAATTTATTATGTAATATTATTGAAGGAGATATTAGTTTATGTGAATTAAACTTAGCAAAAAATAAATTTAATGAAAAATATTTAAAAAATCTTTTAAATTCTTTAAAAAAAAATAAGAGTATTAGGAGTTTAAATCTTTCTTATAATAATTTTAGTAAGTCAAGTAATTTAATTACAGATTTTATTGAAACTAATAAAACAGTTAAAACTTTAAATTTAGATACTTGTTATCTTGGTTTAGGAACTAAAAAATTTTTATCAATATTAGTTAATACACAAATAATTAATTTAAATCTTAGTGTTAATAATATTGGAGAAAATAAAGAAATATTTGAAAATCTTTGTAATTATCTTAAAAATAATTTATATATTAAGGAGTTATATTTAGATGGTAATTTTATTACTGATAAAGATTTTGAAAAAATTATTTGTGAAGGAATTCAATTTAATAAAAATTTAAATTTACTAAGTTTAAAAAATAATAAAATTACTTTAGAGAAAATAGAAGATAAAAATCCTGATAAAAGTATTATTGAATGTCTTAGATTAAATAATCATATTAGAGTAATACTATTTGAAGAAAATCCAATTAAAAATCAAAAGAATTTCAAATTAATGAAAAATGTTCTTCAAAAAAATGGATCCAAAGAAAATAGAGAATATATTATAAGTCAATTTGAAGAAAAATAATATTTATATGATAAAAAACAAATAAAAATTTTAAACTATTATTTTTTTTATATTTTTAAATAATTTGTAATAATGAAAGGAAACAAATTTATTATCTGTTCAAAAAATTCAAATGTTCTTATTCGAAATAATAATCAAAAATGTCCAAAAATAATATCGTATAATTGCTTAATAAATTTCCCAAAATTAAAATTTTGTTTAATATACTTATTTATTATTATAGCAATTTTTATTTTATTTATTTTAAATTACATTTACACAATTAATGCTTTCGAAAAAAATAACTTCATTAGTTTAAACCCAGAAAAAATTTGTTCTAAAAATATAAAACTTTTTACAGATTGTTTGAAAACAAATTTAAAATATGATAAATGTGTATATGAAAATAAAGCAGTAGAAGATTGTTATGATGAAACAAGTTCAATGAATAGAATATGTTATATTTATATAAGTGAAGTTGATTTATGTATAAATAATAATAAAAATAATTATGAGAAAGATATTTCTCAATTAAATAAAAATTTAAAATTAGTATGTGGGGTAGAAATGGATGAAGTTATACAATGTTCAAAAATATATAAATATATTAAATTAGATAAAGATAAAATATTAGAACATTTCATAAAATAAATAAAATATTATTTTTTTCAATAAAATATAAAAAAAGATAAAATATTTTGAATACATTCATAACATTAAAAATGATAAAAAATTATAATTTTTTTAACTATTTAGTTAAAAATAAAACTCTATTTTATATAAAAATTTGTTTTTTTATTTTTGAAAAGTATATAAATTTTATATAATTATTTCTAATATTAAAACCAACAAATAATATATTTTACATAATTTTATGTATATTATTTAAATTCTTTCATTATTTATATACTTTTTGAAAAAACTAAATATTCCCAGAATTTTTATCTTTTATTAATTTATTTGAATATTTAATACTATTAGAAACTTTCATTGGATTAAATAAATTATATTTATATCCTCCTTTTAAATCATTAGTTCTAGAACTTTTACTAATTCCTTTATTAAATATATCATTTAATTCAAATCTTATGTCTTTTAAATTTCCTTTTTTTTCTTTATTAATATATTGTCTTTTAGTAGTATTTGGTCTTATTGATGGAATTGATTTTTCAAAATTATATGATAAACTTTTCGTATGGAAATTTTTAGGTTGAAATTCAATATTTAAAAACTGTTTGCTTTCATTTCTAAATACATTATTTAATTCTCTAGTTGAAGTTGAATGAAGAAAATTATTTATTCTATTATTTTCATTATTTATTTGAATATTTGAATATTTTAATTGATTTTTTTTCTTATTTAATTTTAGAAAATCTATTCCTACTATATTAACTTGGTTATTCGGATTTACATTATTTTTTATTCTAACTGAATTAATATTTTGAATAAATCCTGTATTTAAAAAATTATTTTTCCTATTTGTTGTTGTTTGAGAAAATTGATATGAATTTTTTCTATAATGAAATTTTAAATAATTATTATTTTTATTTATATTTTTTAACATTGGACTTTCTTTTCTTATATTATTATTAGTATTATTATTATTGTTAAAAGAAATTTTGTTAAATTTATTTTCTTTTTTTTCTTTTTCATTATAAATTACATTAGTAATATTATTATTAATAATATTAATATTAATCATTTGTTTATCCTTATCTTTTTCATTATCCAAATCATTATTAATCTTATTCTTTTCATTATCATTTTCTTTTTCTTTTTCTTTTTCTTTTTTTTCTTTTTCTTTTTTTTCTCTTTCTTCTTTTTTTTTAATATTATTAATATCTTTAATAACTTTTTCAAAATTAATTTCGCCATTAATAACAAATTTCCTAATATAATCTCTAACATCATAAACATCAGCTAAAAATTCTAAAATAGGAGTAATATTATATAATTCTCTATCATTCATATCATCAAACCAGCTTAAAATAGGTAAACCATTATCAGGATTTAAAACATAACAAATAGGAGAATTATCAACAATAATAATATCTTTTAAATTTCTTCCTAATTTTTTTAAATCTTTAACAAAAGAAGTATTAATTAAAGTACAATGTTCTCTAAATAATCTAAAAGGACAATAACCTTTTTTATCAATAATATCTAATAAAGGATCTGCATATTTACTTAAACTTGCAGTAAAAATTACAATTTCAAATTTTTTTGACATTTTTTCTAAAAATTCTTTTACTCCTGGTCTAACTAAAACATGTATATCATGTATTTCATTATCTAATTCTATTTTAATTATTACATCAGAAGGCCTTGGAAATGGAATAAAATTTGAATGAACTAAAGTTTCATCTAAATCTAATACTAATGTTTTTTTTTCTGATAATTTTGGAGGAAGAAGACCATTGTTTATTTTCATTTGAGAATTTATTATTCTATTTGGAGAATAAGAATATGACTTTCTATTATTATTATTTATATTATTATTATTTTTATTATTGTTATTATTTATATTTTTTTTGTTGTTGTTTTTTGGAATTAGGTTTCTTGTGTTTATTAATATTTTTGTTGTTTGATTTTTTTTAACTTGGGTAATTAAATTTTGAAGAAGATTATTATCGTTATTTTTTTTCTGGGATTTTTTTATTGGTTTTATTTTTAATGGATTTGCACTTACTCCTCTTTTTTTTGTTAATATTGGAATTTTTTGATTTTCTAAATTATTTATTTGTATACTTCCTATAATTTCTTGGTTTTGATTTGGGATTTTATTTATTGAATATGACATTTTTTTTATTTTAAATTAATATTTTAAATCTTATTGTTTTGAATTAATTATTTTTTTTTGAGTTTTTTTTTTTTCTATATTTCTACTAAATTTATCTTAATCTTCTTTTTATTATATTTATTTATTTATTTATTTTTTTAATTTTTATTATGTTATTTGGTGTCAAAAAATTTGCTTCTAAATTGAAATTTTCCTTTAAAATTTTGTTTAATATTTAATTTGAATTTTTCAAAGAAATTATAAATTAATCTTTCTTTAAATATATAATTTCTTTTCTTTATTTGTTTAAAAAATAAATTATACTTTTATATTATATAAACTCATAAAAAAAGAATATTCTATTATAAATTAAAAGCGTTTTTACTCAGAAATTATTATAATATATGATAATTTTTTTTAATATATCAATTAAAATTCAAAAAAAAAAAAATATGGGATGTATATGTACAAGAAATAATGTATGTTCTATAAAGCCTTTAAATAATAAAAATGTAACTAGTCAAGGAGAAAGTTCTTCAAATAACTTAAATTTAGATCCACAAATAAAATATAATGAACAAAAAAAAATAAAGAAAAGATTAACTGAATTAGATTTAATAAATAATAGTAATTATCTACTAAATTCAGAAAAAAATTATTCAAATATATTAGAAAAAAAAGAAAAAAAGAATAAAATTCAAGAAAGTAAATTAAGTAAATCATTTTCAATTCAATTAAATTCAATGGAAGGATATTCAAGTGAAAGTTCTGGTTTTGAAATTGAAAAAAAACCTAAAAAAAAGAAGAATAATTTTAAGACAAATTTATTTTTGAAATTACCTAATAAATTAAAACCAAAACTTTCAGCAAATAAATTAAATTTATCTATTCAAATGTTAAGAAATATTGCATTTGAACCTCTTAATGGTTTTGATTCTTTAAAAAATGATATTAATCAAAATATTACTTTTTCAATTCTACCTGATTATAATGAAAAAATGTATCATATTTGGATTAATAAAAATGAACAAATTATATTTCAATTTAAAAAACATTTTAAATGGGGAATTAGAGAAAAAGGATTAATTAATTATAATGGATATAAAGAAAAATTTAATAATTTTAATTTATGTTGTGTTTTAATGAGAATTGGAAATGAAAGAAAGTATAATATTATTAATAATAAAAAAACTTATTGTTCAAAATATGAAGGTCCTTTATTTATGAAAATGAATATTACTAAAGATGAAATAATAAATAAAAATTATATACTTGAAGGAGAATTAGAATGTGAAATTTTAAATGCAAAAAATTATAGTCCATGTCAAATTTTAAAAAAATTAGATTTTAAATATAATATTGATTATGGTTGTTTTGAAGTTTTTAATTTAATTAATATTTTTAGAAGACAACCAGATAAATTTCTGAATTTATTTTTTCCTTGTGATAATTTTGATTATATAAAACATACTGAAATTGATAATAATTTAATTAAGGATGAAATTTTACAAAAAGTCAGTGATGAAGAAAATAATAGTTTTAATGAACAATATGAAAATTGTTTAATTGAAAAAATTAAACATTATTCAAATTTTATAAAAGAAAATATGAAATTAAAATATTTTCAAATTTTTACTGAAAGTAAAGATTCAATCGTAATAATAAAAAAATTAATTGAAGAAAAAAAATATAATTTTATTTTTGATATAGAATTTAAATATATTGGAATTTCTGTTAAGGAAATTGAAAATGGAAAAAATTTTAACAACATAAAAGTCTTTTTTTTAATTTCAAATATACTTATTTAATTAAAATGTCCAGTAATTAATCTTAAATATATATATATAATATTGAAACATTAATTAGTAATTTCTATAAACATTTTTGTGTTTTAGAATTTTTTTTTAAGCAAATTATTTTAAATAATAAATCCCTGATTCTTTTCCCAATCTGTAATTATAATTGCTCATATTATTGTTTTAATATTTTAGAAATTTGTTAGGAAATTCAAAATATAAAAAAGATGAATAATATTTACAATATAAATGTATATGTAACGATTATAATAGATATGAGTTAGTTGAACTTAAAGAATATTTAAAAGATGTTAAAAAATATTTTAAGAAAATTCATATAAAATTTTATGATGAATATAAAGGAAAACTATTACTTTTAGAATTATAAATATATGAAATTTTTTAAATATAAAAAAGAAAAAATATATTTTTAAAAATACTTTTAATTTAATAAATAAAAATTAATTCCTTTAAAATCATTAATTTATGAGAAATATTAAATTCTCTTAAAAAAAATGATTTTAAAAGTCTTCCTTATATAATTAAAATGTATAATATTGTTAAAAATAATTTTGAGATTGAACTTTTTCTTAATTATAAAGAAATAAATTCTTTTTTATTGTTAAAAAATAATAATATAGCTTAAGGAATAGGAAGAAGCTTATATATTTTAAAAATAAATAAAGATAATACTTATGAAATAGAATATAAAGAATTTTTTTTCGGCTATAGTTTCAAATCTTTATCAATTAGATAATACTCTCATATTTTATTTTTTTGTTCTAAATTAATTTATGAATTCAATTTAAAAGAAAACGAATAATAAGAAAATATAATTTTGGTCAAAATTGTAATAAATTCAGTTATAATGGTACATAATAATAAAACAATTATAGCAAGTTCATTTGATTCATCAATAAGAATATTTAATTAAGTTAAAATTATTAAAAAGAAATAATTATTTTGCTTCATATGGGATGAATGGAAAAGTAAATTTAATAAATTCAATTGATTATAAAATAAATCAAGTTATTGTCAATAGTAATTTTTATTTTGTAAAAATAGAAGCATATAATATTTGTAATTTTCCAAATAAAAATGATGAATTTTGTGTTTGTTATAATTATAAACATGCTATAATTTATAAATTGAATGAAATAGAAAAGTCAATGGAAAAAGAATTTTTAAAATATATTAAAACACAAATAATTTATATTACTGAAAATGGAAATTTAATAACTTATAGTAGTTCAAATAAAATTAAATTTGGGATTTAAAAACTTAGATAATGATAGTTCACTTCAATTAATAATGACAATAAACCTTTTTTTATATAATCAAATAACTCATATTACACAATTATTTGATCATGTATTATTAGTTATAAAGGAGAAATAAAAAAATATAATAATATTATCCCATCTCATAAATCATGTGATAATTTCCCAAAAAAAATACAAAAAATAAAGTTTGTAAAGCATATTTAATTTTATCAATAGAATATATTTATTATTTGAAAACAAAAACTTATTTAAATTATTAAAAATTTTTTTAACTAGTAATAACAAATTTTTAAATTATTTTATAAACATATTCAAAAAAGATGTCAAAAAACCCAGAAATAATAAAAAAAGAAATTGGTCCAGGAATAATTTTAATAACAGAAACTCAAAAATTTTCAGAAGAATCAGAAATAATAGAAACACATATATATAAAATTCAATCAACAACAATGAATATAATAACATTTACAATTAATTTCCAAAATTCTGAAAATATTGATGTAGAAAATTTAAATGAAAATGAATTTTCAACAACTTCAATAATAAATCCTTTTGAAACAAAAGAAATAACAAAAGTAAATATATTCAAAGGAGGAAAAATGAATACAAATTATACATTAACTTTAAGTATTCCAGATAAATCTCAGCAGGAAAAATATATAATTGAAGATATAAACAATTTAAATGAACAAATAAATAATAATATAAATTTATATTCTAATATATCTTTCGAACATTTATCAAATGAAGAAATAGAAAAAATATTAAAAAACAATAAATTTATAGATTATGATTTTTTACCAATAGATGATTCTTTCATAAGTGAAAAATATGATAATAATATAAAAGAATATTTAGAATATTTAATTCATTGGAGAAGACCAGAAGAATTTATATTAAATGATGAAAATAATATAAATAAAGAAATAAAATTATTTAATTCAGAAGATTCAGATCCAGAACCAAATGAAATAATTCAAGGAATATTACCAGATAATCATTTAGAAAGTGTATTTTCTGCTTTATCAGAAAAGCATAATTTAATAAGAAGATTATTTAAAAATGATAAATATAATAAAAATGGTATTTATCAAATTAGATTATGTATAAATGGAGAATGGGTAACAATAATAGTTGATGATTTAATTCCTTGTTTTCCAAAAAGTAATCCAATGATTTCAAGATGTAAAAGTAATAATATTTGGATTTTAATTTTAGAAAAAGCTCTTGCAAAAATTTATGGTTGTTATTATAATTTAACTGCTTTAAATATTTCTGATTTTTTTAATGTTTTAACTGGTTGTCCTACTTGGTTTTTTTCTATTAATGATGCTTTAACTATTGAAAAGGAAAATGATTTATTTAATAATTTATTTCATTATTGTTCTGAAAAAAATTATATTAATGTTGCTGTTAGTAAAGATAGAGATCAAACTAAAAAAGAAGAAGATAATTTATTAACTATTGTTAATTTTGGTTATTATATTTTAAATTTGAAAACAATTAAAAATGAAAAATTTATTATTTTAAGAAAAGTTTGGGATGATGGAACTAAAAATAAATTATTTAAAGAATATGAAATTAATTTAATTAATAATTATAATGAATTAGAAAAAGATTTAAAAGTTGCTACTTTAATAATGAAATTTAAAGATTTTATTAATGAATTTTCTTCTTTTGCAGTTTGTTATATTAGTAATTGGAATGAAATTAGAATAAGAGGAAAATTTGTTTTATTAAAAGAAAATATAGATGTAATATCAAAATGGTATTATTATATTAAAGTAGAAAAAAAATCAAATATAATAGTAAGTTTATTTCAAGATGAAGATAAATTTAAAGAAGATGAAACAAGAAAAAATTTATTAGATATTGCTTTAACAATTTTAAAACAAGATATTAAAACTAATGAAATATCTCATTATCAAAGTTTAGATTATACTAAAAATTCTTCAATTCAAATTGAATTAAATTTAGAACCAGGAAATTATATTTTTCTTCCAAGAACAAGTGGTTGTTTTTTTGGAAGACCATATAATACAACTATAGAAAATACTTTATTATTTGAAGATGAAAAAAAAGATTTTACTCCAATTTTTAAAAATACTATTTATGATATATTTAAAAAATTTGATTTATTATTAAATCAAAAATTATTATATAATGAATTTAAAGGATTTTATGCAAGTACAATGAAAGAACAATTAGATGAAAAAGATTTTAATGAAATATATTTAAAAAACTATTCTTCTTATGAAGGAGGAATTACTGAAAAAGGTTTTATTCAATTATTTAAAGATACATATTTAAATGAAGGAGAAGAAAAAATAAGAGAATGGTTAAATAATTTAGGTTATGATAATGATTTATATTCTTTAAGAAGTAGAAATTTTATGATAACTTTTCATTCAAATAATCAAATAATAGTAAATGTTAGAGATAATTTAGGAACAGATTTAAATTCAAAAATAAATCAAATTATTCTTAAAAATAATAGTAAAGAAATATATAGATATGGTGATGTTTCTATTGTTGAATATAATTCTAAAGGAAATAATATTAATTCTTTTGGTTGTATTAATTATAGTAATGTAATTCTTAATGTTATTTTAAGTTTTGAATACAATGATAATATAATTATTGGAGGAAATGTTAATGAAATTCAAAAAAATGTTTCTCCTAATTCTTATGAATTTTTTGTTAATGTTTATAATAATAATGATACTGATACTGATATTAAATTTAATCTATCTTATAATCCTATTGAATAAATAGTTTTTTTATTTAAACATTTTTTTTTTAATTATTTAAAAAATGAATTTAATATTTTATTATGTATTCTAATTTAAAATAATTTTTAAATAATGAATTTTGATATTACTTCTTGGTCTTTTAATAATGTTTCAAATTGGTTAAAAAATATTAATTTACAAATATATTTTAATAATTTTCAGAAATTCGATGTAAATGGTTATGATTTATATAATTTAACTAATGATGATTTTAATCAATTAAATATTGGAAATTTTCATGATAAAAATATAATGTTAAAATCTATTAAATTAAATGTTTTGGAACAATTAAAAATTAATATATCTTATCAATCAAAAACAATTGAAATTCAACTTGATATTGACCCTAAATTTACAATTGGAAATTTATGCCATGAATTAGTAAAAATTTATAATATTTCTGAAGAAATATATTTATCTAATGATAATGGAAATTGTTTATTAATGCCAAATGTAAAAATTGTTGAATTAATTTTATTAGAACCTGAAAAATATAAAAATTTAAAAATTATTGAAAAAAGAAATATTAAATTTTCAGATAAAAAAAATAAAGATATATACAACGATTTGAATAAAACAAAAAACAATTATATAAATAATGAAAGAAAAAACAAATACAACCCAAAAAATTATATATATGAAAATCAATATTCTAATAATTCAATATTAGATAACAATAAAAAAAATTATAAATATGAAAAGAAAACAAAATATAAAGATTCAAATTCTTATACACCTCCTCCTGAAAAAGAATATAATATTGATAATCAACCTTCTTCATATACACCTAATAATAGAGAAAGAAACAGAACAAACAATCAAAATGATATTAAAGAATTAAAAAGAGAATATTCTTATAATACTTTAAATTATAATTATGATGATACAATTCCTAATAAAAATTATAAGAATGAAGATTCATATTTAAATAATCATAAAAATAAAATTTCTTCTTATTCCCAAAATAGATATTATTCAAATGAAGATAAAATTATGAATAAAATGAATAATAAAATAAAAGATGTAAGAAATACAAATAATTATTATTTTTTTAATGATAATATTGAAGATAAAGATTTCATAAATTTAAATGAAAATGAAAAATTAAAATATAATGATAGATATAATTATAATAGTAATTTATATTAAAATTTTTTAATATTTTATCGTAATTTGAAAAATTTATTTAAAAAATAATTAATTAAAAAAAATAAAAAAAAAATAAATATTATTAATGGCCATAGAAGGAAAAGTATTATCAATTTTTGGGACTGGAATAATATTTTTGTTAATGAGTTTTTATCCTTCATTTATAATATTTTCTCATTTATTTGTATCTTATCATCATTTTTATAATAGAATTATATTAATTGAAATGAATTTATTTGTATATTCATTGTTTTTAATTTCAGTAAATTTATCTGTAATTTTTGTAAATAAATTAATGAAAAAGAAAATATCAATAAAAATAGTATTATTAGTTTCAAATATTGTTCAAACTGTTTTCTGGTTATTTTATTTTCTTCAAATAACCTATTCAATATACTATTTATTTATTTTGTTGATTGTTTCTGGTTTTTGTTATGGAATAAATATATCTTATTCAATGAAAAATATATTAGCTTATTCTGAAGAAAAAAATGATTATCAACAAAATATAATTTTAGGATTTTTTTCATGTACTTCTTCTTTTATTGTTAATTTATTCTTTTTACTTTTTTCAAATATTTCTAGTTTAAATTTGTGGTCAGAAACAAATATAATTTTAGATAGAAGATTTTTCCCTTTTTATTTTACATTATTTTCAAAAAAATGTTTCATGGTTTTTGTTTTTGGTTTAATTGGTTTAACTTTAATTTCTTTATTAATTCATAATAATTTTAAAGAAATTGAAAAACAAAAAGATATTGAAGAAATTGTAAATGGTAATTTTTCAGAAAGTTTTAATAATGATGATGAAGAAAATGAGAAATTAGTAGATTATGGAAGAACTAATTTAATTGTTTTTGTTCCTTTATTATCTTTTCCTCTTTTTTATAGACCATTAGAAAAAGAACATGAGGAATTAACAGAAAAAATTTTCTTTGAAAATTATAAAATTGCATATAAATCATTTAGATTTATTGTAATTTTTATTTCTTCTGTATTATTAAATTTTTCTGAAGAAATTTTATTTAGTAGTTTTATAATATATGTTATTTATAATAATTACAATCTCATTATTACATATTATTTTATTAATTTAGTTAGTTTTATAATTGGATTTACTTATGTATTTCTTCAAAAAAAAAGAGGAAAAATAAGTTTTAAAAAATTATTAATAATTAAAGTCATATTATCAATAATATTATGTATTTTAGCAATTAATGAATTTCCATTTTATAATTATATATTTATTCCTTTAATAGGAATTTTATTTATTTTAAATCAAGAAACAATTTTTTTAAATTTAGAAGAAGTTTTTACAAATGATTATTCAGTTTATTTATATCAAATATGTTCAATTTCAAAAGGAATTTCTTCTCTTTTAGGAAGTATTTTTCTTTATTCTTATTGTTTAACATATTTAGTTGAAAAAAGAGAAGCATATAAGTTAATTTATTTAATATCAATTTTTACTAATATACTTTCTGTATTTATAATATTTCCGAATAGTAGAAAAAAATTTGATTATTCTAAAAACATAATAAAAATCGAATAAAAAATAATTAATTTAATCTAATAAATAAATAACCTAAAAAAAAAAATAAAATTAAAAAAAATACCAAAAAATCTTTTTTACAGAATATCAAAATATCAAAAAAAACCAAACAAAAAAAAAAGAAAAAAAGAAAAAAACTATTTTAAAATAATAAAAAAAAAATACATTCAAAAAAAAAAAAAAAAATGAAAAAAACAGTACAAATAAAAAAAACCTCAAAATCAAAGCCAAAAAAAGAATCAAAACCATCAATTCCTTTAAAAAACCAATCAAAATCAATTCCAAAAAAATCATCAAATTCAAAAGCATCATTATCAAAAGAAAAAACAAAATCATCAAATTCCAAAGAAAAAACCCAACAAAAAACTTCAAACGAAGAAAAAAAAGTATCTCAATTTAAACCAGAAAAAAAAACAGAAAAAACAATAAATACAAAAACAGTAACATTTCCTTTAGAAAAAAAAACAAATTATAATATATTAAAAACAATAAAAGCACATAATGATTGGGTTCAAAAATTATTAGTATTAAAAAATGGAAAAGTAATATCATGTAGTCAAGATCATACATTAAAATTATGGGATTTGATAACAGATGATATTTCAGTTCAAAAAACTCCAATTTTTATTTATAAAGGACATACAGATTCAGTAACTGATGTTATACAATATACAAATGAAAAAATAGTTTCAATTTCAAGAGATAAAACTTTAAAACAATGGAATATTTATAAAGGAAAAGAAATTTCATCATATAATTGTATTATGCCTTTTTCTTGTTTAAAACAAATTTCTGATACTAAAATTGCTCTTGGAGCAGGAGATAAATCTATAAGATTATTTGATTTAAGTATTATGGATAATAATATTGGAGATGAAAATATGAATTTAGAAATTACTGTTTTAAATGGTCATGAAGAAGAAGTTATTTGCTTAGAATGTTATAATGGAATTAATTTATTTTCTGGAGGAAGTGATAATAAAATTAAAGTTTGGGATTTAGATAATAAAATCTTTTTATATAATTTAGAAGGTCATGTTCAAGGAGTTCAATGTTTAAAATTAATTCAAAATGGAAAAAAATTATTAAGTGGAGGATATGATAATGTTATTAGAGTTTGGAATTGGGAAAATAAAATACAAGAATTTTTCCTTGAAGGACATACTGGTCATATAATGTGTATTGATAAAATTGATGATGAAACTATTATTTCTGGAAGTACTGATTGGAGTTTAAATGTTTGGGATTTAAATAAAAAAGAAATTATTTGTTCTTTAGAAGATCATGAAGAAAGTGTTAATTGTTGTGCTTATTTACCTAATGGAAATATTGCTAGTGGAAGTACTGATCAAAGTATTAAAATTTGGGGATAATATTATTATAGTTTTTTTTCTTGGGATTTTTTTATATTTTGTTTTGTTTGTTTGTTTTTTTAGAGTTTTAATTATTTTTTTAAGTTATTTAAAGTTTAGTTGAAATTTTTTTTTTTTTGATTTTTTATTATGTTTTATGTGTTGTATTTTTTTTAATTTTTTTATTAATTATTATGGAAAAAAATAGTAGAGATACTTTTCTTACTAAAACTGGGATTTATTCTCCAAAAATAAAAAATTTAAAAATTAATAATATTTTAGAAAGTGAGCCTAAAGAAGATAATAATTTTGATGGATTAGCTGTTCAAAGTCATAGAATAACATTAACAGAATATATAAATGAAATGTATACTCCAAGAAAAAAAGGAAAAAATATTATTTTTAATACACCTTTCCCTTTAATAAGAGTAATATCAAAAAGAACTTTATTAAATAAAACTCCTTCATTTGTACCAAAATTAATCAATTGTTATAAAAGAGATTTATTAAAAAATGATCAAAAATTAATTAGAAGTGTAAATGAAAAAAAACAATTTAAAGAAAAAGTTAAAAAATTAAAAAAAATAAAGAGTGTTGAAAGAAATCAAACTTTGAAAATAAAATCTTATAATGAATCATATAATTCATATAATAATTTAAGAACTATTGTAAATATAAATAATCCTTTTAATAGATTAAGAACTCATTCTCAAAATCATGATATTAATTTATATAATAGAGAATGTATATTTCAAAAGAAAAAAGATTTTTTTGAAATTAATGCTTTTAAAATAAAACATTTAATTAATGAAATGAAATTTATGAATAAAATAAAAGATGATATTAGTAAATTAAGATTTAATAATACTCTTAGAGTAAATTCTAATTTTAAATCTATATAATTATGTATTTTGGTTTATTATAAATAATTTTTAGCTTTTTAATATATTCAATATCTTCTTTTAAAAAAAAACATAAGTATATAATTCTATTTTTTAATAAATAAATTATAAGGTGTCTTATTTAAAATTGTATAAAAAAGTTTTTTTTAGTTTTTTATTTTTTATAAAAAAAATAAAATTTATATTGATTTAATTTAATAAATACAATTATATTTACAATTTAATTTTCATCAAATAAATTTAAAGATAATCTAAAATCTTTTATTATTATCATAAATTAAATTTGATATTTTATTTTTTGTTAATTCCATAAATTCAATAATATAAGTTATTTAAATTATTATTATTTAATTCTGAGTCTTTGTTTTCTTCAATAATTTTAAAATTCATATCAAAAAATTTGAATTTCATTCATATATTTATTTAAAAAAATAATAATTTAGAGTAGGTTTTCCTTTTTTTATTAGAAAAATCTTTCAATTTTTCAATCATTAAATTTTAGAAATTCTAAAACAATATTTAAGTATAATACAGAATTAAATCAGAATTAATTGAAATAAATAATTTATTAACTTTTTAATGGGCTTTAAAAGAGGATATTCTTTGTTTAAATTTATACTTTTTATATGGAAATATATTCTTTACATTATTTGGAATTATGTTATCTTTATTTATTGTTCATAAATAAAAATTAAAAATTTATCATTTCTTTTCATAAAGTTTTAAGCTAAAAGATTTTTTGATTTTTTTTTTGAATATTATCTAAACTTAATACTCTAAGATTTTTTTTATTATTATTAAAAAATTTTCTTTTCTTTAATTCAGAGTTATTTTTTCGTTAAAACTTTATTTAAATTATTAAAAAAATATCAAATGATGAATTGCTTGATAATGGATAATTAATAAAGATTTTGATTCATTTTGTAATTCTTTTAAATATGATTTATAAAAAATTATCGCCTTTATATTTTTTGTATAAATTGAATATTTTTAGATTATTTTAAATTATTTAATTTCAATTTCCTCTTCAATATTTTTTTATTTTATCTTCCAATAATTGTTTTTATAATCCAATCAGAATAATTCATCAATTATTTTAATATGATTATCACATCATAATTCATAAAATTATTTCCATAAACTTTCTTCATAATATATAGTTAAAAAAAATAATATTAAATAAATTATATTCCAATTATTTAATCCCAAAACAATTAAAAAAAAAATTAAAAAAAGAACAATAATTGCAAAAAAAATATTAGACACATAATAAAAAAATAAATTCCTTGAAGATTATAATATAAGGCGGTTGATTTATCAAAAAATAAAATTATATTATGAGTACAGAAGAAAAAAAACCAGAAAACATTGAAGAACAAGAACATAAAAAGGAAGAAAAAAATGAAATTGAAAATCCAGAAGAAGAAATAGAAAAAGTAAATAATCAAAGTCCAAAAAAAAATGAAAAAGAAGAAAAAAATGATGAAAAAGAAGAAAAAAATGAAGAAAAAGATGAAAAAGAAGAAAAAAATGATGAAAAAGAAGAAAAAAATGATGAAAAAGATGAAAAAGAAGAAAAAAATGAAGAAAAAGAAAATAAAAAAACTCCTTCAAAAAGTAAATCAAATAAAAAAGAAAAAACAACACAAAAAAAATCTGAAAAAAAATCAGAAAAAAAAGAAGATAAAGAAAAAAATGAAGAAAAATCTAAAAAAGAAAGAAAAAAAAGAGAACCAAGAAAAAAAGATTTTTCTGCTCCTATTAAAAAAGATAGAAAAGTTGATGATGAAGAATTTAAAAATGCTGAAAATCTTTTAAATAAAAAAATTCAAAGAAAAAATAAAAAAAAAGATAAAAAAGATGATGAAAAAAAAGTTGATGAAGAAAATAAATAAATTTGAATATGTCAAATTAAAAAATGAAATAATCTTTTAATATTATGATAATAAATAAACGTTATTTTAAATCTTATAAAAAAATATTTTTTTATTTTCTCTCTTTTTGGATAATTTTTTTCGATATTTCAATCTTTCTATTATTATAATTCTAATTATTATCCAAATGGAATCATCTTAGATTTATGAAATAAAGATACAATTTTTTTTGACAATCAAATAAATTAAATTGAATATTTTTTTAAATTTTTTTTAAATTTCTATTAATTATTTTATAAAGCGGGAAAATCTATATAAAAATTTATTTTTTAATATATTTTTGTATATATATTATTTCTTTTTTCTTTCATTCTCCATTTTTGTTTTGTTGTATCCATGTTTTAAAAATTTAAAAAAAGTAACATATTTAATTAGTATATTAAATCATTAAAAAATAAATAATTTTTTTTAAAAAAATAAATTATTGATATAATAAATATAGAAGAATAAAACTTTAATAATTAAATCTAAAGATTTTAATTCAAACATAATATTATTAAAAGATTAATTTAATATCTAAAAAATAATTATTTTAATATTATTCTTCAGTATCTTAGTGTCATTTTTCTTTTGATTTTTTTTTAAGATATATAAAAAATAATATAATCTTTATTAAATAATTAAATTTTTAAAATAGTATTCAATAATAAAAATAAATAGTTAATTTTTTCAAAAATTAATAATTAAACATAAAACTGTAATTTTAAATAGAATAATTATATTTTAAATAATAGTAACTTTTAATTAAAATATTAAATGAATTAAATAAAGGAAACAGTTAAAAGTAAATAATTTTTTATGTATTCAAAATATATATTATAATATAAATAAT
>JAJJKW010001791.1:0-30548 GCA_023805745.1 Isotricha sp. YL-2021b | reverse complement strand
TGTAATATATTATCATTCACTAATAACATTGGATTAGTGAAATTTCCTACATCATAATATTCATGAACTACTTTAAATTGATTTATATCAAATACTTTTAATTTAGGATTTATGAAATATATAACAACAAATTAATTCAAACAAATTTTATAAATTCAACATTAAGTGGTTCACTTGTATATCAATAATAAACACTCCAATGAAATTGATATTAATTAACCTTAGTGAATCAATGATTATAATGGGAAAATCAATAATTAATAATTGGTATTGTTATAATCTATTAATAAGACAAAAAGACAATATAAGTAGTAAATCATTTGAATCAATTAAATTAATAATAATATTAATAATAATTATCATGATTTTATAATAAATAATAAAACTTTCGGTAATACAATTAAATATATTAATGGAGTTATTTGTGAACCTTATATAGAAGAATATTATTTTCAAAAAGAAGATAATTTTTTTGTTCTTTATTCAGATAAATTATTCCATTTTATTTCAATTCAAGAAATTGTAGAAATAGTTAAGGATTATATAATAAATAATGATATTGTTGATGTTTGTAAATTTTATATGAAGAAGATTGTAAAAAATGAATGAAGGAAGAAAAAAATATTGATGATATTACTATTATTATAGTATTTCTTCAAGATTGTTGAAAAGATTATTTTTTATATTATTATTGCTATTATAATTTTATAAATGATTGATTGGTTTTTATTTAATTATATTATTATAATTTTTTAGTTTTTTAGAATAGATTTTATTCAAAAAAAGCCTCAAAATTAAAAATTTAAAAAAAAAAATAAAAAAAAAAATTACCCATTAATTAATTATCTTTCACTAATAAAAAAATTATAATATCCCATTTAGATTTAATAAAAATAATATTTAAAAATGTCTTCCCTCTTCATAGGAAACATATCAAACACGATAGGTCAGTCAGACTTAGAGAACGAGTTTTTAAAATACGGTCCATGTAAAATAAACTACAAGGGTGCCTTTGCATTTGCAGAATTTGAGAACGAGAAGGACGCAGAAGTAGCAATGCAGAAGTTACAGAAGAAGAACATGGGTGGTCGTGAATTGAATATTGAATGGAGTAAAAAGTCAAAAAAATACGAAGGAAGTCACCGTCGTCCTTTAACACCACATGGTAAATGTTATAATTGTGGTCGAAGTGGTCACTATGCTCGTGACTGTCCTGATAGACATCGTCGTTCGAGTAGTCGAAGTTATAGAAGGAGACGTCGAAAGTCTTCCTCTCGTTACAGGAGAGGACATCGCTATAGAAGACGTTCTCGTTCATCTAGTTCTAGTCGTTCTAGGAGTCCAAGGAGAAGAAGGAGAAGAAGCTCATCCAGGAGAAGCAGCAGCTATAGAAGTAGTCGAAGCTCCTCTTCTAATAAAAATGACTCTAATAGTAGAAGTTCCAGTGATAAAAGCCTCAGTCATAGTGAGAAAAATATTAAGGATGAGGGAAAAAAAAATGATAAAAAAAATGATGGTAAAAATGAAGAAAATGATGAACGTAATAATAATCATTCAATGTAAGATTTATTTTTTTTATTTACTTTTTTTTTATTTTTTTATATATAATTTTTTATATTTAGGGCTGAGAATAATAATAATGATGGAAATGAAAATAATAATAATCAAGGAAATGATAATAATGCTGTTAATGAGAAAAATATTGAAGAAAATAATGAAGAAAAAGTTGAAAATGTTAATGAACAAAAAAATGCCGAAGAAGAAAAAAATGATTCGGAAGTAAAAAATGGAGAAGGTAAAAATTAAATTTTATCATATTATTATAATATAATTCTCAACTTATAGCAGAAATAAATTATAAAAATATGAAAGTTGAGGAATTAAAAAATGAATTAAAAAATAAAGGAATAACAATACCTAAAAATGCAAAAAAAAATGATTTAATTGAATTATTACAAAAAAACTAATAATAAATAATAATAAGCCTAACCTAAATTATATTCTTAAATGTGCAAATGCCTTTTTTTTTTGCTTTAAGAAGAGACTCTCCTTAACTAATAATATTAATAAATATAAAAGTGCCTTTCCTTATTTTTGTCCTTGTTCCTTTTGTGAATGAGTTCCAAAAAAAAAGTGTTTTGTTCTAAAAGTCCTAAAAGCACCTTTTTTTAATTTTTTATTTTATATATTTTTTAGTATTTTCTTATAATAACTATAAGAAAATAATAAAATTAGTATGATTTTTGAGTTTTCTTTATGCTCAATTTTCATACTTATTTTTTTTGGATTTATATTACTTTATATTTCGTTTTTATTATTTTTTAACGTTTTTTATTTTATTTTACAATTAATTTCGATAATAATTTTGTTTTATTTTACCAAAAGATACTATTTTTTTTTGGAAAATTTTTGTAATTCATTTTTTTATATCTTATTTTATATTAAAAAAATAATTATAAAAAATAAAATAAATATGAATATTGATGGAAAACCAGATAATATAAAATTTAATTCTTTACTAAGTAGAATTCAAATATTTGAAACAAAAGCTTCAAGTAGTAGTAATAATAATAATGAAAAAAGAAAAGAGCTAATGAAAATAAAAAGAGTAGATGAAATTGAACAAAATAATAAAGAAGAAAAAAATAAAAAAGAACAAATAGAAAAAAAAGAAGAAAAACAAAATGAAGAAAAAATAAAAAAGGAAGAAATAAAAAAAGAAGAAGAAATAAAAATAGAAAAAAAAGAATCCCCAAAAAAAGAAGAAATACCAAAAGTAGAAGAATATATACCAACAAGATTAGTTCAATTGAAAAAAATTCCAAAAAAAGAAGAATCATCAAATCCAATATCAAAACAACCTGAATTTCCTTCATTAAAAAAAGAAACTCAAAAAACTTTATCAAAAAAAGAATCAAATATAAAGCCATCATTAACAACAAATTCTAACATAAACAATAATAATAATAATAATAATAATAATAATAATAATAATAATAATAATAATAATAATAATGATAATAATAATAATAATGATAATAATGGTAATAATGATAATAATGATAATAATGGTAATAATGATAATAATGATAATAATGATAATAATAATAATAATAATAATAATGATAATAATGATAATAATGATAATAATGATAATGATAAAAATAAAGTGAATGATTTAAATCATAATGATTTTTATTTAAAAAATAATGAAATAAATTCATATGAAATTGAGAATAATGAAATTATTAATGAAGAACCTTTTTTCTCAAAAGAAAAAATTAAAGAAGCAAAAGAGAATTTAAATGAGGAACCAAATGCATTTGATTTAGACGGAACTGAAATAATAATTAGATATCCAAAATCAGGAAAAAAAGTTTCAAGAAGATTTTATAAATCAGATACAATTGAATTATTATATAATTTTATTGTGAGTAATGAAGATATTCTAAAAGAAATTAATTATCAAAATTTTAATATGACACAACCTTTTCCTAAAAAAATTTTTGATAATTTAGAAGAAACTTTTGAAGATGCTTTTTTATATCCTGATGGAATAATTGATATTGAAATTAAAAAATAAATATTTTCTCATAATATTTTAAATTATTTATTAATGAAAAAAATAATTTTAATAAAATAAATAAAAAAAAATGAAATATTCCCAAATAACAAAAAACACATCAAAAAGTAATATTATCAATTATATTAAACAAACATCATCTTTAAATTTATCATTACAATCAGAAAAATCATCTTTATCAAAAAATCAAATTTTACAAAAAAAAAATTCACCTATTCATTCAAATAATATTACAGAAATATCAAATAAATATTTTAACGGTTTAATATCAAATAGATCAAGAAATTATGAAAGTAATTTTGATTTATCAAATTTATCAACATCTAAATCTTATAATAGAAGCAAAAGTGAATTATTATATTCTTTAAATAAAATAAATAAAGTTAAAAATAATAATAATTGTAATTTAAATTATAATACAAATTCAATGCCAATTATAACAGAAAAAGCACAAAATATAAAAAAATGTTCCAATTTATTTTATAAAAAATTATATCCTTTAAGAAAAACAATAGAAATTTCTGAAAAAGAAATTTTTGGTAATGATTCTAAATTAAAAAATAAATCAAATAAAAAAAATAAAAATCAAGAATTATTTTCTTTTAAACCTAAATTAAGTAAAAATTCAATTAGAATTGCAGAAAAATTGGAAAGTTCATTTATTAGATTAAATAAAACCCCAATTAAAAATACTTATGATAATAATAATAATACTAAAGTATTTGAAGTTGAATTAATTGAAAAAAAATATTTTAATTTAAGAAATAAAAAAAAAAATTTTAGTAGTAGAAATATTAAATCAAATATTTTTTTAATTTATAAAAATCCATGTGAATCTCTTTATCAAAGAGGAATAAATAAAATAATTGAAAGTGAAAATAAAAGAAAAAAAATATTAGAAGAAAGAGAAAATTTATATAAAAGTTTTTCATTTACTCCAAATATTTCAAAATCAAAAACAAATAATTTATATTATAGAATGAATAAATATAAAAATAAAAATTCAACAGATAATTTTTATAAAAGAAATATTCAATGGAAAGAAAAAATAAGAAATAAATCAGAAATAATATTAAGAAAAAATCAATTAAAAGAATTAGAAGAATGTTCTTTTACTCCAGAAATTTCTAAAAATGAAATAAAAAATGATATATCTTTTATTCTTAAAAATATTGAGCAAATAAATAAATATGTTAGAAAGAGACAAGATTTTTTATATAACAAAAAAATAACAGAAATAGAAAATGAAAAAAAATTTTTTAATGTAAATTATCTTAAAACTCACCTTCCTATTACTAATATACATAAATTGAGAAATAAAAAAACAGTTATAATAAATGATTATTTTACTCAAGATGATGGTAAATATTGTTAAAAAATATATAATTTATTTAATTATAATTTTATAATATCATAATTAATAAAAAATTAAAAATTAATTTGAAAAAAATAATTTATTCTTTAAATTATATTTAATAAAAAAATTTAATTTCAAAAAAAAAATGTTAATTGCGCCTAAAAGAGAAATAAAATTACAAAATGAAAGAATGAATAATCAATTAACATTAAGAAAAATAAAAATATCAAATTCTCAATTAAAAAGAAGATTAATGGAAATATATAAAGATAGATCAACTATATTAGACATAAATCCAGAATCATTACCTATAGATTTAAATTTCAAAAATTCTTTTCATAATTCTCAAGATAAAGAATCTTTCCTTGTAAATTATTTAATATCTAATTCTCCCATTGAAGACAATTTACTAAATTATATTATATTAAATTTAAGAATTTTTGTTTATTCTCTTTTAGAACCAATTCAACCCACTTCTTCAATAAGACTTGAAAGTTGTTTTTCAGAAAATGCAATAACAAAAATAATAAATATAATGTTTAATTATAGATTTAACTCAAATATTATATATATTTTTTCTCAAATTTTTAGTGCTGCTACTTGTATATCAAAATCTATATGTTCATATTGTTCTAAAACAAATAATATTAAAATGCTTTTTGAAATTTTTGGAGTTCAAAATAAAAATAATCAAAGTACTTTTTTAAATATATTTTGTAATTGTTTAATGGAAAATGATTATATGACAATTTTAAAAGAAACTGCAATTGAAAATTTTTTGGTTGGTTCTTTAATTTTAAAAAATCAAAATGAAATAAAAGATATTTCCTTTGATTTTATTGAAGTTGTTGTTTCTGCTTTTAATGCTTTAATTAGAGATGATACTATTAATTATATTATGAATGATATTTTAGCTTGTATTCCTTCACTTATTAGATATATTAAAATACAATATAGTTTAAGTTTAACTGGATGTTCTTTTCAAATTATTGGAAAATATTTTAAAAATTTACAAAAAGATAATTTAAACTATGATGAATCTTTTAAATGCATTGATTTAGATTTTTTTTATCCTTTTTTAAAATATACAAAGGAATATAAAGAAGAAAATGAAAGAATTTTAATTGAAATTTATTCTATTTTGTCTAGTTTATGTTATTTAAATGATGATATTATTGATGAAATTATTGATGAAGATGATAATAATTTAATTGAAAAAACAGGTGAATTAATTGATGATTATAATGATTTGGAATATAAAAGAGAAGATGTTTTATATGAAATGAGTTTATTTTTATATAACTTATCTATAGAACAATCAGCCAGACCAATTATAATAAAAAAAACAAATATAATTCAAAATTTTATAGAAATTTTAAACAAAGAAAAAATAAATAAAATGTTAACAGATATGTTATTATCTTTTTTTTGTGAAATTACAAAAAATGCCAGTAAAATGGTTTATATGGATTTATTATGTAATGATTTTCATGAAAAAGTTTTATTAAAATTTTTACAAGATTCAACTTCTTCAAATGAGGAATTAAATTATATTTTATGGATAATTCTTGAATTTTGTGAAAATTTAAGTAATATTCAGTCAAAAGGAAATTTTCTTAAAAATTCTTTTGATAAATTAAATATTACCCAATTAATTCAAAATTTAATTACTATAAAAAAAGATGAAACTTTAAATTCAAACGCAGAAAAAATTTTTGAAATTCTTAAATGAGGAAATAAATTTTTTAATTTTTAAATATTATTTTTTTTAAATATAATTTAATTTTAAATTTTTAAAAATAAATTATTTTTTTTATATCATTTTATTTTGAATAATTATCACAATTTATAAAAAATACTTAATTAAATTATATAAAATAAATTATTTATTTAAATTATTTTAATATTAGTATTTAATATTGAATTTTAGATAATATAAATATAAAATAGGAAATTACTGAAGAAAAATATTAGAAGAAACATAATTAAGGGGAATAAAATTAAAAAAATGAGAAAAAATAAAAATTATTTTAGTGAATAAAATTGAATTATCCAATAATTGATTCAGAAGATAAAAAAAAATTATATTTATTTTTAATTTTATTTTGTTTTTAATTTTTTTTGTGTACTTAAAAAATATATTTTTCATAATTATTTTATACAATCAAATCATTATTGGTAATTTATAATTTTTTATTAAAAAAGTATTTTACTCTATGAAATTACAATTTTCAAAATTTAAAATTATTGTTTTTAATTGAGAATCTATTTGTTCTGATTTTAAATTTTCTTGATATAAAGTTTCTTTTAATTTTTTTATTTTGTCTTTTTTATCTAATAAATAAGAAATTAAACATTTCTTATCTTCAATTAATTGGTTTATTTGATTTGATAAATCAAAACAAATTTCTTTATCTTTTTTTAAATTATTGTTTAATTCTTTAATCAAATTATTTTTTGTTTTTGTATCATGTATTAAATTATTTATTAAAATTTCCATTTTATTATTTTCTTCTAAAGTCAATTCAATTTCATAATTAATATTATCACTTAAAATTTCATTAAATTTATATTTTTGTTTTAATTGTTCTGTTGAATTAAATATATCTTGTTTAATATTTTGACTAATAATATAATTTTGATTTTCTTTATGAACAGTTTCTCTTAAAGAATTAATACTTTCAATTAAAGAAAAATTTCTTTTTTTTTGATTTCTATAATTTATTTTCATTTTATCTTTAATTTCACTTTTAATTTTATTTAACAATTGAAAAGAACTTAATTTATCATATTTAGAAGGAGATTTAACTTTGCTTAAAAATGTCTCATAAGGAAAAATTTTTAAATTTTTATTATTTTTAAAATTTAATTCCGTTATACTTTTCGAAAAAAGTTTCTTATTTTTTTTCTTTGTTTTTATTTGTTTATGTAAAATTGTGGGACTTGAAAAATTTGTATATGTTCCTTTTAAAGAATTTATAGGAGAAAAATATTTTGAATTACAAGAAGAAAATTCAGAAGTAAATTTTGTTGTTATTGAATCATTTGAATTTCCACTTTCAAAAAAATTTGATGATGTTCTTTTAATTAATCGATTTTTCATATATAAATTTAATTATTTTATTTATATTTTAATTAAATAATAATTATATTATTCATATAAATTTATTATATGGAAGAAAAATTAAATGGAAATAAAAGTAGAATCCAAATTATTGCAATTAAAATGTTAATAACACCAGAAAAAAATAATAATTATTATTTATATTTTCAAGTTAATAATTCAAATCCAATAAAAACCCAATTTTTAGAATTTGATAAAGAAAATAAATGCTTTTTAAATCAATTTTATGATTTAGAAGATAACATATATAAATTTGAATCAATAATTTTTGAATTTTATGATGAAAAAATTCCAGGTAATATTTTATTTAAAGCTTCAGTTTTAGAAGAAAAAAATTTAACAAAAATAACTAACGGGAAAAATTATTTAATTGGACTAAAAAATAATAAAGGTGAAAATTGTGTAGTTGTATATTTTGATTTTGAATTTAATAATAATAATTTAGAAAAAATAAATAGTAATATTAATCAAAATAATCAAAATAGTCCCTCTTCATTTAATTATTTATTAAATAAAAATAATAATATTTATGATATTCCAGTTTGTAGTTTATTCATTCAAAATTTAGAATATTTAAAAAATTTTTTAATATATGTTGAAAAAATAGTTAGATGGGAAAATAAATGGCAAACTCTATCTTATTTATTTATGCTTACACTTATTATTTTGAATTTTAAATTTTTTTTTGTTTTTATTTTACCATTGGGTTTTATTTTCTGTCATTTAAAATATAAAGAGAAAATTCACACATTTTTAATTGAAAAATCTCCTAATTCTTTGAATGGAGAAAATTCTTATTTATTTTATATGATTCTAGATTGTTATAATAAATTATTTCATATTTATGAAAACATAGTAAATAAATTAATTTCTGGAGATGTATATTTTATTTACGAAATATACAAATCAATTATTATAATATTTATTTTTAATTTTATAATATTTTATATGGGGTTATTAAATTATATAAATTTATCTTTAACATTTATATTAAGTTTATGGTTTATTATATTAAGTTTTAACCCATCATTTTACTCTTTTGAATTATTTATCTTATCATTAATAAATTTTAAATTAACTCCTATACTTAAATCAAAACAATCAAAAGTATATATATCAATCCTAAATTCAATCTTATCCTATATAATACCATTATATAACATAGTAGATTTCTCTAATGAAAAAAAACAAGAAAACAAAAAAATAAATCCTTTATCACATTCAACATCACAAGAAAATATAATAACAGAAAGAAATATATCTCCAATCAATAGTACATCAAAAAAAAGAAAATCAATATCCTTTTCATCAGAGAATAATAATATATATGATAATATAAAAGAAAACCAAAATAATATAAATAATGAAAATAATCAAATTTTAAAATATGAAATATATGAAAATGAAAGATGGTGGATGTTTGTAGGATGGAAAAAAAATATGATAAAAAATGAAATTCCATTATGGTGTAAAGTAAATGATAAAAGAAATTTTTGTGATAAAAATATGATTTTTTTACCAAATAATAATAAAGATAAATATAAATGGATTGGAGAATGGAAAATTGAAAAAACTATAAATACAGATGATGATGGTTGGGAATATTCTTCTGATTTTTATTCTAATTTTGTTAAAAAAAAAGAAGGAAATTATGTTAGAAGAAGAAAATGGGTAAGATTTGCTAATAAAATAAATTAATGCTTTTATTTTACTTTTTTTCTTTTGAGAAAAAAATATTTCTAATTAGATTATAATCTTTTATTTAATTAATATTAGTGTAATAAAAAAAATATTTTTTTATTTAAATGTTTTTTATAAATAATTTTAAAAATTGTACAAATGGAAGAATTTTTTATTAATTGTCCATGTAATAATTCAAATTATGAAAAAGAAGAAATAATCAAATGTGGAAATTGTCAATGTTATCAACATAAAAAATGTATTTATCCAATGGATAAATCAGAAATATATATTTGTCCTTTATGTCAATTATCATTATTTGATCCTTATTTAAAAATAAAATTCCATTTTTTTATTCCTCAAATAATTTTTAATGATGAACAAGGATTATTCTCTTATAAATTTTATGTAGGAAATTCAATTTTTAATATGGATCCTCCAAATAAAGATAATTTTTTAATTTTAAGATGCTTAAAATTAACTGAAGAAGGTTTTTGTCTTGAATGGCCTGATAAAATTGAATTATATATTAATGATAATAAAGAATTAATTTATAGTGTTAATCAAAGAAAAGATAAATATAAAAGACAAATTAATGAACAATTGACTTTTCCTATATTTCCAATTGAAAAAGAAATTCTTCATTTTAAAAATTTTATTGGTCAAGCTTTTGATTATTTTAAATTAAATGAAGAAAATGAATTAATCATCAATTTTAAAAAAATTGAACAAAAAAAACATTCTAAATATGTAATATCATTAGATTATATAGAATATATAAATAATGTAGAAGAAATAATGAAAGAAGTGAAATACATAGGAGATACAAATATATTAATTCAATTAACAAAATGTTATAACATAGCTTTAGAAAAAATAAGTTTTATAGATCCAATATCAAAAATAGATATAATTGAAGTTCCTGCAAGAGGATGGAAATGTGAACATATAAGTTGTTTTGATTTAAAAAATTTTTTTTATATGCAAAGTAAAAATAGTAGATTTTGTTGTCCAATTTGTAATAAAAAAGTAGGATTAATTTATATAGATGGATTTATTTTGAAATTAATTGAAAGTTATAAAAAAACTTATGAAGCTGCTAAAATAAATGGAAATTATGAAATAATTATGTTAATTGGGAAAGAGAGAAATACAAAAGATAATGATATTATTTTAGATAATAAAGTTAAATCAAATAATAATAATATATCAAATAATAAAGAAGAAATAATTTATTTAAGTGATAGTAGTATTGATGTAAATGTTAAAATAATTGAAAAAAAAAAGAAACAGTCTAAACCTATTTTTAAAATTTTAAATAAAAATGGAAATAATAATAAAAAAATAAAATTTCTTGTTTCGAAAGATATTTAATAAGAATAATAATTAGTTTATTATATTTTACAATTTGTCTTTATTTTTTGAAAGAAAATATTTAATTATTATATTTTATAATAAATAAAATTATAAAAACTATTTTAATTATTTTATAATGGGTTTTATATACTTTATACTTATTTATAAAAAATCAATAGTTTGTCTCAAAGATTATTAAAAAATTTAATTTATTTTTATTGAAAATTATTTTAAATGGATAAAGTTCAATTCAATTTAATCTAAATGATAAATCTACAACAATTAAACTATAAAAAAATCAAAAGAAGAAAACTTCAAAAAAAAAATTCAATAATATTAATATTATAATAACACATTCACCTTTTTCTAATGAAATTTTAACATTATCTTCTTCAATTATATTTGAAATTCCACCAACAAAACCAAAATTTAAATTAATAGAATTTAATTTCCATTTTAAACCTTCTGATTTAATTTTTTCAACATTAGTTAAAGGAATTATTGATAAAGTTTTATCTTTTTTATTATTTATTTCAATTGAATTTTTTAAATAATAAATTGTTTGATATTTAGTTAATATTTTTCCTTTAATTAAATCAGGAATTCTTTTTAATATTAAAATATTTCCAATTAAATGATCAATTCTATCATTTGAAATAGTATAAATCATATCAATTTCTTTTAAATTATTATATTTTGATAATAAAATTTTAATAGCAAATTCAATATCTGTTTCATCTTGATTATCTTTAAATATTTTTTTATCTTTTGGAAAATTATTTAAATCTTCTATTTCTTTAATTGAATCAAAATCACCAATAATTAAATCAGGGATTATATTTAAATTTAATTTTTTTAAATTTGAATATCCTCCATCTATACATATTATTTTATCATATAAATTAAAAAATTCTTTTTTATATTCATTATCTAAATATCCATTAAGTAATAATAGAACTTTCATTAATATAAAAAATTAATATAATTAAAAAAATAATTAATTAAAAATAATTAATTAAAAATAAATTAAAACTATTTAAAATAATTAATCAAAAACAATATTTAAAAATTAAAAAAATTAAATATTCTCTCAAAAAAATATTCTGAAAGAGAAAAAAATATTAATTATTTTTTGATTAAAAATTCTAGAATCAAAAATAAATTAATTTTATAATAGAAAAAAAAAATTAAAAATTATTAAAAAAAAATATAAGTAAATTGATAAAAAAATAAAATAAAAAAAAAGAAAGAATGAGTTCAGAATGTAAATGTGGAGGAGATAAATGTAATTGTAAAGAATATTTATTTAAAATTCAATGTTTAAAAGAAGATAGAAGTGAATGTTGTCCTTTAAAAAATTGTGGAAATACAATGAAAGGAATGAAAATAGGTTGTAAAGGAAAATTATATGAAATAAATGGAGATGGAAGTATTAAAGAAACTAATGAATATACTGATAAATGTAAATGTGTTTGTTTATGTGGAGGAAATGGTTGTACTTGTTCTTTTGAATGTAATTGTAAAGATGGTAAATTTATGATTGTTGAAGGAAATGGAAAAAAATATGAAATTTCTAAAGATTATGCTAAAGTTCTTTAATAAATTTATTTTATTTTTTAATATTTATTTTTTTATAATTTTCTTTTTTCATTGATAATTCTTTTTTGTTTTAACTTATAAGAAATATTTTTTAATTTAATTAATTTTTTAAAAAAATAATTATTTTTTTATTCTTTGTTATGGTTGCGTTTTTTTCTTTAATTTTAAGTTTTTTTGTTTAATGTTTAAATTTAGTAATTCAATGCAAGATATTATATTTTTGTAAATATATTGTAAATATTTCATGAAATTTTTAACCTTTGGAAAAGAATATTATTATCTTAGGTTTTAAAATTAAAAGATTTAAAATAATATTATTCTAAAAATAGAGAAAAAAAATATATTTATTATTAAAAACATTAAAATTTCTCACAAAAAAGAAAAAAAAATTCATTAAAAAAAATAAATTCATTTAATCTTTTTCATTTCTCAAAAAAAAAAAATTTCTGAATTTCGTCCAAGTCAAATAATTTAGAATGTTTTTTATAAAAAAAAGGATGAATGATAAAGAAGAATAATATAAATAGAATAATACTAATAAATATTTCATCAATTCTAAAAAAAAATTCATCCTTCAAAAATACTTTCATTTATTAATTAAAAATTTCTAAACGCATAATTCTATTTAAAAAATAGAAATTTTGATTCAAAAAAATTTAAATTATAATTAATTAATCATATTTGGAAAAAGGTGAAAAAAATATTTTTATTAAAATGTCGAAAGAAACATTAAATAATTCAAATTTAGTAAATATTTCCACATCAAACTTACAATTATTCACAAATTATAATTTAGGAAATGAATTTTTAAACCAAAAGAATAATAATAATAATCAAAATGAAAGAAAACAATCTTCTCTTTCTAATTTAATAATATTTTATAAAATTTCAATTGATTCAAATAAGAAAATGATGATTATTGGTTTAATTTGTTCTATTTTAAGTGGATTAACTTTTCCTTTGTTTATATATTATATTGGAAAATTAATTAATATAATTTCCGCTACTGATGAACATAAAAAAGAAATTTTTTTTAAAGATTTCATGAGAACTCATCAAAAAAAAATTGATAAAAATGTAATAATTTTTCTTTTAATTGGTTTTATTTCAATGTTTTTCCATTTTTTTTATACTTTCTTTTTAAAATTAGTTTCTTTTAATCAAATTCTTACAATAAAAAAATATTTTTTTGAATTGTTACTTAAAAAAAAAAATAATTTTATTTCAAATAATAAAGAAACAATTTGTAAACTATTATTAGATAAATTTAAAAACATTGAAGAAGGAAATTGTTATATAGTAGGAAAATTTTTTGAAAAAATATCTCAGATTTTTATTTTTTTATTTATATCTTTGTTTCATTGTTGGAAATTATGTTTAATGGTTTTATTTATTTCTCCATTAATATTTTTTTTCGAATTTTTTTTTGTAGATGATGTAAAAAAGAATAATTTTAAATTAAAAGAACATCAAGAAAAAATAAATTCTTATAAAAAAGAAATAATAGATAATATAATATCAATATCATCATTTGCAAATTTTGATTTTGAAATAAAAAAATATAATAATTTAGAAAAAGAAGAATTATCAATTAAAAAAAATAATTCATTATTCTATTCTTTTTCTTTAGCAGGAGTAGCTTTTTTTACTTCTTTTTCTTATTGTTTTGGTATTTTATATGGTAAAAGATTAATTACTGATGGTGATTTAAATACTTATACAAAAAATGAAATAGATTCTGGTGACATTTTTTATATTACCATTTCAACTATTTTTTCAGTTTTATCCGTTTCTAAAATTATTGATTTATATTTAAAAATTAATAAATCATCTAATTTATTAATTGATGATATTATTGTAGAAAAAAAAAATAAAATTTATGAAATTCTTCCTGGAGAAGAATTATTTGAAATAGAGAAATTTAATATTAATGAAGGAGAAATAAAATTAGATAAAATCACTTATAATATTGATAATAATTTTATGAATACTTCATTTAATACTATTGATTGTGTTTTTGAAAGTGGAAAAAAAAATGTTATATTAGGAAAAAAAAAAAGTGGAAAAACTACATTATTAGATATAATTTTAGGATTACATGAAATAAAATCAGGAACAATTTATATTGATAATATTAATATAAAGCATTTTTCAAAAAAGAATTTAAGTCATCAAATTACTTATATAAAACAAAATCCAACTATTATAAATACTTCATTTAAAGAAAATATTATATTAAATAGAACAGTATTTTCAAATAATTTAATTAAAACTTGTGAATTAGTTAAATTAAATTTAGATTTAAAAAATGAAATAATTCCAAATAACAATTTAACTTTATCTCAAATAAAAAGAATAGAAATTGCAAGAGCAATTTTATCAGAACCTAAAATTATATTAATTGATGAAATTGATTCTGATATTGATAAAAATGATATTGAACTTAATGAAGCAATTGAAAATTTATTTAATTTAAAAAATTGTACTTTTATTATAATATCTAATAATTTAGAAACTATAAAAAAAGCTGATAAATTATTTTTAATTGAAAAGGGTAGTTTAATTCAATCAGGAAATAATGAAGAGATGAAAAATTGTGAAGAATATAATTTATTAATTGAAAATTATGAAAAAGAAGAAATGAAAAAAACTTTAAAAAAAGAATATGAAAATTTATTTGATAATGAATCAAATAAAAAAATAATTTTTAAAAAAGATGAAATAGAATCAATTTCAAAAAATTTATTTTTTAATCAATTAATATTATTTATAGGAAAACATTTATTTAAATCAATAATATCAATAATTGGAATTTTTTTTAATGGTTTATGTATAGCTTTAAAATATTTTATTTTTGCAAAAAGTATAATTGCATTATCAGATTCAATGATTGGAGATTTAGAAGATAATACAATGATTTGTGGATGTTTTTTTATTCTTCTTTCTATTTTCCATTTTATCTTTTCTTTTATTGATAATTTTTTTTTCGAAAATCTTATAAATTTATTTTGCTTTGAATATAATAATAAATTTTTTTCAAAATTTTTTATGCTTCCTTTATCTTATTTTTCTTTTAATACAAATTGTTATAAAAATAAAATAAAATATAAAAAAATTAAATATATTTTTAATTGTTTTTTTAGAAATTGTTTTAAAAGTTTTGGTGTTTTTATTATTTGTTTTCCTATTTCTTTTTATTATGAATGGAAAATTACCTTCATGAGTTTATTATTATGTAGTATTTATTTATTATGTTATTATTTATATATAAAATGTTCTTCTCAATTACTTAAATTTTATCTTGAACCTGAAAAAGAAAAACAATTTATTTATAATATATGTGATAATATTAAAACAATTGAATCATATAATTATAATCAAAAAGTTTTAGAAAATTATTTATCTTTACTAAAAAATAATGAGAATCAAATGAAAAAATTATATGTAAAACAATCAATTATTAAATTAATAAATCTTCTTATTTTTACATCTTTATTTTGTTTAATTGTTCATTGTAGTGGATTATTAATTAAAAATTATCATTTATCTTTTTCTGATTTTTATTTGTCATTAACTTTAATTTATTGTATGACAATAAATATTAAACCAGTAATTTTCTTATTTGTTAGTTGTGAAGAATTTAAACAATCATTTGAAAAAGATTTATCAATATTAGGAGAGGAAAATCAATTTAATTTATTTGAAGAAGAAAAAACAGATAAAAAAAAAGTAGAAGAAATTAAGGGAAGAATTGAATTTATTCATGTAACATTTTATGATCCAATTAATCCTTCAGAAACAATATTAAATAATATATCATTTTTAATAGAAGAAGGTAAAAAAATATGTATAATTGGTTTAGATAATAAAGCAAAGGAATATATTTTATATTTAATTTGTGGTTTATATCAACCAAATGAAGGTGAAATATTAATTGATGGAAAAAATATTTTAAAATATAATATTATTGATTTAAGAAAAAAAATAGGTTTACTTATGAATAATAAAACTTTAATTTTGAATAATTCCCTTTATAATAATATTTCATATGGAAATTTAAATAAAGAAAAAGAAGAAATTTATGAAATTTCGAAGATTTGTGATATATCAAATTTAATAGATGAAGAAAATATAATTAAAATTGATAATGTTACTTTAGATATAGAACAAAAAATTAATTTAACAAGAATTATGGTAAAATCTCCTCAAATTTTTTTAATTGATGGAGAATATATTAAAAATGTAGAATTAAAAGAAAAATTAAATAATTTTATTAAAAATAATACTTGTGTAACTATATTAAATAATATTAATGAAGAATCAATTCAATTATATGATTTAATATTATTAATTCATAATGGTAAATTAATAGAAAAAGGGACTCATGAGGAATTAAAGTTAAAAAATAATATTTATACAAAATATCTTTCTTTTTCAACTTTAAATTAATAAAACAAATATTTTAATAAATATTTTTTTTATCTTAAAAAATTTAACAATTTTCTTTCAAAAATTAATAATTACTTATTTAAAATTATTTATTTATTATGAAAATTATTCTGGCTATCAATGATATATTTAAATTTTTTTCCATAATTATTTTTCATGAATTAAATAAATTTTTATTAAATTAAAATTATATTTAATTTACTTTAAAACATTATTAATTAATAATTAAATATAATATACTAAAAAAAAATCATATGATATATTAATGTTGAATTTTAATTTTGTTTATAATTAACAGATGTCCAAAAGATATAATTAAAAAATAAAAAAATAACAAAAATTTAATCAAAACTATTCTTAAATTTAAAGAAATAAAATTATTTATTTCTATTTAAAGACCTTTTTAAAGATCAATTATTTTTTTTACTCTTCCTTTGGGACATCATCTGGTTTTTTTTGACATCTTCCTCCAATTCTTATTTCTCCAGGTCCACAACGTATTGGAGGTGTAGGTCGTGGTCTAGTACATCCTATTCCGCGACATTTTTTGGTTTGTGGTTTTCCACATTTTCCATATTTTATTATTTTCTCACATTTTCCATTTTTATAAACTTCTTCAGCTTTACATTTTGGTTTTAGTATATAACATTTTCCATCAATTAGTTTTTCTTCAGGTCCACTACATATTTCTCTTTTTGGGGGTGTTATGGGTCTTGGGGTTGTCATGTGTTTTGGGGGTCTTATGGGTCTTGGGGTATAGTGTTTTGTGAATCTTAAACATCCTCCTTCTCTAATTCCACTCTTTGGTGGTTTTCTTTTAATTTCATTTTTTTTTCCAGATTTTTCTTTTTGTGTTTCATAATTTGTTTGAGATAATACTAATGAAATTATAAGAATTAATATTAATCTTTTCATTTATACATTTTTTTTTTAATCATTTAAATATAAAATTTTATTTTTTTCGAAGATATCTTTTTTATTTAATATTAAGAAGTTGAATATAATATATTTATTTTAATATTATAATTATTTGATAAAAATTAATGAAATTATGAATTGTTATTTTATTTTTTATATTTTTGATGAAATAATTAAAAAAGATTTAAAAGAAACAAATAAATTATTAAATTTATCTTTTTTAACTAAAATGCTTTTAAACTTATTATTTTTGTTTTAAATGAAAATAAAATTAAAATTAAAATCCATTTATAACTTAATCTTTTTCAAATACTTTATAAATTTATTATTCTTCTTTTTTCATTTTAAATTAAATTTTTATTTTACAATTTTTTAATTTGATACAATTAAATCTTTTTATTTTTTTTAAACTATAATTTTATTATAAATTATGAAAAATGATTATATAATATGAAGAAAAATTCTTACATATCATATATTTTCAGAATCTTGATTAAATAATAAAGAATATAGAATAAAATAACAAAATTTATGTTTTAAAAATATAAAATTCCTGTAATTTAAATTTTTAAATCTTCATTTTTATCTTCTTTTTCTTATAGAAAAAACGTTTGTTTATTTTTTTATTCAGAACAACAATTTAACTTTTTGATTCCTGTTTTTAATGATTATGATTTACAAAAAATTATTTAAATCAATATAAAAAATAGAAAGATGAGTTATTGTTGATTGAATAATTTAATTTGAAAAAATAGAATATAGAAATAGGACTATTTTATTAATTTAAAAAGAATAAAATAGATAAAAAGTTAAATAATAAAATATTTAAATAAGTAGATAAATCATTTTTTGTTAAAAAGAAATATTAATATATTTAAAATAACATATTTAATAAAATTTGAAGATGAAATAACATATAATATAGAAAATGATATTATTAATTTAAAGAGTTTTTAATAATATTAAAGATCATCCTTTGATTTAATGGTTATCATAAAATAATTAATAATGTTAAAATAGAAAATATTTTTATAATAATAATATTCTTATTTATATAGAAATACTTTTTTCTTTATTTCCATGAAATATAAATTCTTTTAAAACTTTATTTAAATACAAAATTATTTCATATTAATAGTGAAAAACAAAATGCTTCTTGGATTGAAAGAAATATTCTAAGTTCTTTCAGTATTTTTAATTAATTATAACAAAAAATTTGAAGAAAAGTTATTTTCAAATATAATTTTCTAATGAATATAACAATTTTTACTTTCAAAAAAATGATATAAAAATAAATACAAAAAATAAAAAGATGAAAATATTTTGAATCAATTTTTATAACATTAAATTACAATGATTTTTATTAAATTATTAAATTCATAAGTTTAACTATTTTAATATCAATTTTTCAATTGAATATAGTTTTTATTTTTCTTCAAAAAATATTATAAGGTCATAAAAGATATGAATTACATATTTAATATAATATTATTTCAATATTATATTAATAATCTTACTTTTTTATTAATTATTTCTTGTGTTATATAAGTAATTATTCCCCCAAATCCATTTAAATATTTTTGAATTTTCATTTGAATTGTCAATCAAATTTTTATAATTTAATCTATAATTATAAAAAATTTATTGGTTAAAACCCTACTAATTATTTTATTTCTTATTGAAAAAAGATTTTAAAAGGAAATATTTAGATAATATATTTTAATAAATCATTTATTTCAAAATCTAATTTTAAAAATTTTCATTCCTTTTAAATATGATTTATCAAAAGAATGTTACTTCTAAAAATATTCTAATTTTCAATTGATAAACTATAAATAACTGTTATTTTCAAAGAAGAATTAAAATAAGAATTCTTTGAGAAAATAATATTTATTATTCTCAACATGAAATCCCACCTTTTTTTTAATTATTATAATATTTAAATATATCTTCTTTTAAACAACCAATTATATTATTATTATGATTTTCAATAATTAAAATCCAAAATAATTAAAAAATTCCTCTTCAAAGAAGAATTATTTAAAGTCAGTAAAATAAAAAATTTGTTTGATTTAATTACTTAATTATATTCTTTTTACTAATTTTGATATTAAAAAATATTATGAAAAATAAATACCTTAATATAAATCGGTCACTAAATTTTTTTATATCCTATAGACCGATTTATTCTTAAATATCCAATTTTTCAAAAATGTAGAGACCGGTTTATTTAGTTATTTAATATTTCTTAAAATAAAAAGTATTTTTAAAATGATTTAATTTACAAAATTGAAAAACTTAAGAGAGTGGTTTATTTAAGAATTTGATATTTCATTATTTTTTAGAGACCAGTTTATTTAAGGAATAATATTTTGAAAAAATCTGAGGAACAATTAGAGATTGGTTTATTAGGGGAATATTTATATCGGGAACTATAGTAATTTTGATTTTTAAATAACAAATCAATAAAGTGAAAAAAAATCAATTCAAATTTAATTTCATAAAGTATTTTTTCTAATCCTATAAATTTTTTTCATTTGGATTAGTTAATTTTGAATGTTAAATGAATCATTAAAGGAAAAATATATTTAAAGAAATTTTATAATTTAAAGTAAATTTTGTCCAAAAAACTTCTAATATTTAAAAAGGATAATATATTAGCTAATATATTATTAGAGAATATTCAGTTTTTATTACTCAGTATAAAGTAAATATTTTTTTATTTATTATTTCTCTTTTTTTGATTTAAAAAAATAAATAATTAAAAAAAAATTCAAAAATTTAAATTAAAAAAAATAATAAAAAAAAAAATGGAAAAAAAAACATCTTCAGATTATATTCCAATAGAATTTCATTCATCATACCATGAAAGAAAGTTAGATATATGTGGTGTATGTCGTAAAAAATATAATGTAGGAGATAGAATACCAAGAATATTAGTAAATTGTGGTCATACATATTGTACAAGTTGTTTATCATCATATTATAGAAATACAAGAATAAGATGTCCATTTTGTAAAAAATTAGTAAAAAATTTAGATAGTGTAGAAACATTACCTTTAAATATTCCTTTATTTAGTGAAATTGTTAAAAATGATCCTAAAATATCAAATTATATTGAACCTAATTCTAGTGATTCTTTTACTGCTGTTTGTGAACATCATAATGAAAAACAAAAACATTTTTTCTGTTCTTTTCATAATACTAATTTTTGTAGAGAATGTATTAAACAATATCATAGAGATGATAATTGTTGTGTTGTTGATTTATTTGATATTCATAAATTGTTTTTATTAAATGAACAAAATACTGAAAAAAATGAACAAATTGTTCAAATGAGAAATAAATATAAAGGCAAAATGCATAAAAATGAATTTTTAATTGCTAATTCTTATAATTAAATTATTTATATTCATGAAAAGATATTCAATAAAGTAAAATATAAATTTTTAATATAATTATTATAGTATATTTATTTATATATATAAAAAGTTGATTTATTTTTGATTTTATTAATTATATTTTTTTCTTTGAATGTTTTTGATAGTGTTATTATTATGATTATTATTTTGTTTTAATAATTCTCTTTCACTTATTTTTTCTTGATTAATTCTTGTACTATTTTTTCTATTTGGAATTAGAGTATAATTATTCTCATCATTTTTAGTTCTATAACTTCCATCTTTATTAGATCTATATGAATATTTTGTATTTTTATTTTGAATACTACTTCTAACACTATCAACAGTAACATTATTTATTGATTTATTTTGGATAATTATTTCAGGTTTAATTCCTGGTTCTGTATAATTACTACTTTTTCTATAATTTGGTATATTTATATATTTCTTATTTTTATATTTTGCATTGTCTAAATCAATCATATTATTATTATTATTATTATTGTTATTATTATTGTTATTATTATTATTATTGTTATTGTTATTATTATTAGTATTTTTATTTTCATTTGATTCAGCACCAATTCTTTTAAAAACTGACCTTATATTTGTACTTTCTACTTTTGAAAAAATATTTTTTTTCTTTGATATTGTATCTTCATATGTGTTTATATATTGTCTTTTTTCTGTATTATTCAATTTTCTTTCTTCTGTTTTTGGCTTTTTATTATTATTATTTGGTTTTAAATCTTGATTTAAGTTATTATAAATTATTTTACAATTTTTACATTTAGGGTCATAAACACCTTTTGATAAACAATTTTGACAAATTTTTTTTTGGGAACTTTTTAAATTATCTGATTTATTGATTTTATTTTCAACATATTTTTTATTTTCTTCTTTATATAATTTTATTGTATTTTCATCTGAACTTTTACCTATAAAATTATAATTTATTTTTTTTTGATGATGTAAATGAGTTGATTTACATTTTTTTAAAGTTTGATTATTTTCATCATAATTATTTGTACTATTTCTATAATAATTTTGTTGTTCTTCAGTTAATTGAAGAGGATAATTGCAATTATTATTATTATTATTTTTACTAGAACCATTGGATAAATCTTTACTATAAGAATTATTTTTTTTATCTCTTTTATAAGGATTTTTAGGTAAGGAATGTCTACTAACAGAAGTGTCCTCATTTTCTTCAAATTTAATATTATCTGTGTCTTCTCTGATTTTAATATTAACATATTCATATAATTTAATTCTCATTGAAGGAATTTCTCTATATTCATCATATTTAAAAACAAAATTTTCTAAAATACTAAATTCTTCTTTTGATATATTTTCATTTGAAATTTCTGTACTTAATGAATAATATAATAAATATGGAAATATATTATTTTTTAATACAAATTGAATCACTTGAAACCAATTCTGAAAAGTAAATATTTGTTCATTATCATCATAATAAATCCATTTTGATTTATTTTTAAATACACAAGTATAAGATTTAGAATTTGTTTTAAATATACAACCTTTAAAAATATATTTTTCAAAATTAGTTTCAGTATTTTCATAAATATTTTTTCCTTCAATAAAATTTAAAAGATCTTCCATATCAAAACTCATAGGAATTAAAATGAGTGATTGTAATAAATTTACCATTGTTAAATTATTTCTATTTTCAATTAGATAATCAAATAAAAGAAAATTCATTTTTGAATTATTACCTTCTTCAGGATTGATAAAAAAATTTCTTGTTATTCTATTATAATTACAATCAACACTATTTAAAGGACAATTTATTTTTTTGGAAAAATTATGTTCTATTAAAGATTTATAAAAACTAATTAATCTTCCTTTATTATAATAAGTTGAATTAGAATGATTTTCACTTAATTTTAAAATATCTAATAATGGAATGTCAAAAATATTTTGGAATTTATCTATATTAAAACATATTGAATAACCACAATCACAAACATCTTTTATTTTTACGTTTTTAAAACAAAAATAATCTTTTAAATTGGCATTTTCAATAATACAATTAAATAAAGAAATTGGTTCATTTATATCATTAATTTCAAAATTTGAATTAATTTTAAATAAACTACTTTTTAATTTTCTAATATCAATTTCTTTATTAGCTAAATTCATATTAACAAAAATATTATGTATTTGAATCGAAAAATTATTACTTTGTTTATTAACTTTCTTCATATAATATATATAAATTGGATTTATTCTATAACATAAATGAAGAATAACATTTATAAATGAATTATTCATTCCAAATTGATCAGAAAAACAATAATAATATTGATATTGAGATGAACTATTTGGAATAGATGGATTTGAATTTTTTGAATTTAATGAATTAAGTTGATTTTTACTTTTTGTATATAAATGTTCTACTGAATGTGAAGGAATTTTTATTGTAAAGTTATTTTGAGAATATTCATTTGATATTGTATTTTGATTAAATTCTTCTTTTCTTGCTTCCATTATTGTTTTTTTAAATTTTAAAAAAATATTTAATTTTCCTTTTAAAGTTTAAAAAAAGTTTTTTCTAGGATTTAAAGATACAATTTTATTGTTAATAATTATTTTTTTTCCATATCATTATTTTGTTTAATAAACTTATTTATTTTTTTAAATTCTTTTTTTGTTTTATAATAAAATATTGTAGGTTTTAATTTGATTTATATTTTTCTTATTTGTATATATATATTTATTACTATTAAATTCTAAATTGTGAAATGAATTATTTATTTATATTAAATATTTTAGCTAATAATATTTATATGATGAATAATATTTAAATTAAGTTTTAATAATAAATGTTCTTTCATTTTTCATATAAACCAATTTAAAAATTTAAATTTAAATTTTTTGATTTAAAAGTTAATTTTTATTTTAAGATAATATTAAAATAAAAATTAAATTTAAATAATTAACTAAAATAAATAAAATAAGTTACAAATAAAAAAAATAATTCAGAAGTTTTTAATTTTTTTCAAATAAAAAAATAGAAATTGTAATTTTTAATTTATAAAATAAAAACAATTAAAGAATAATAATATATAAAATATCAACTTTTTAATTATTCTATTTATCAATTTCTTTCATCATTTCATCTAATTTCCCAATTTCAAGTTTTTGAGTAGCATTATTTCTATTAGCAATTTCATTATAATCAACATCATAATTATGATTTAAAGTTTTATATTTATTTTCAGGATTCATTTGATGATTAATATTAGCAATATCAGTTAAATCATTATACATAGTTTGATAATCACCTTTTTGCATATATGAATCTAAAACTTTAGGTTCATTATTTTGCATTAACAAATTATTTTGAGAATAATTTACATTATCATTATTATTATTATTTGGATTAGGATTGTCCATAGTTCTAGAATTATTATTAAAATTACTATTATCTCCAAAATTATTATTAAAACTGAAATTACTTCCAAAATTATTATTAATATTATTATTTCCATAATTTAGATTATTATTATTATTATTATTAAGATTATTATTATTATTATTTCCATTTCTATTTGCATAACCATTATTATTATTATCACCAATAGGAATGAATTCACTTTCTCCAACTAAACTTTGTCCAACTTGAGCAAGAGCACTTAATTGTCTAATTCTATTAACATTTCCTTCATTAACCATATCAGTAGCATAAATCATATCACTTGTACTTTTTAAATCTTTTTTAGTATGTTGTAAAGAATATAAAGGATCAACATCTCTAACATTAATATGTAAATTATTATAAGGAGCATATTTTTCTAAAACTTTACCTAATTTATTCTCATATAATATTTTATTCATTTTACTTTTCATAACTTCTTCTCTAATATATTGTAATTCTCTTTCAGCTTCATTTCTCATTTGATTTGCTTCAACAACATCCATTTTTAATTTACCTAATAAACTACTCATTTCCATATATTGTTTATTTACATCATTTCTTAATTTTGCAATTTGTTCATTAATTGAATCATCAATTGATTTTGGATTTAGAGAATAATTAAATTGATTTAATAATATTGGTTCTTGTATTTGTTGTTGATTTGGTGTTTGAGGAACACGTTTTAAAATTTTAAAATTTTGAGCATTATCAAAATTTGAAAATCTATTATTTGATATTGATGTATGTGATGATTGTATTCTTGATGTTAATGGTGAATTGTTACTTTTATATGGTGTTTCATATGATGGAGCTCCATTCTCACTTTGATTATAATTATAATAGTTGTTGTAATTCATTTTTTTTATTTGTTTTTTTTTTTTTTTTTTTTTTGGTTATTTTTTTTTAATTTTTTATTTTTTATTTTTATGTTTTTAAAATTTTTTTGAATGAGGTAAAATTATTCTTTATATATATTTTTTACAATTATTGGAAATATAAATTAATATTGTTTATGTTTAATGAAATAGATGATTATAATCTTCCACTTGATTTTAATGTATCAGATATATCTATTGTATTATCAAAATTAAAAAAAAATAAAATTTATAAAACAAATACATTTATTCTACAAATATATGATAGTTCTTCAAGTTCACAAGAAAAAATGAAAGAAATAGCAATTCATAATAATTTAACTTTTGTAGATTTTAAAGAATGTTTCCACGTTATAAAATATGTATGGAATATAAAAGATGATTCAGAGATAATAATAGGAAAATTTGAATATATAAGAAATAATAAATTAACAAATCAAATAGAATATATTTTATTCAATCCAGAAACAAATGATAAAATTGATTTAACAATTTGTTCAAATTTAAATATAAAAATAAGTTATTCAATTAATTTAAATATTTCAGATAATAATGGAGATGGAGAATATAATGTAGATTTAGATTTAGCAAAAAATATAAGTGATAAATATGGAATAGATTTATTTAATTTAAATGATTCTTTTTATAATGAAATATGTACAAATTTTACTTCAGAAAAAGGAACTGATGTTACATTAAATGATAGGAGAACATTTTATTATCAAAATGTTTCTTTTTGTGAAGAACATTGCACTTATTTAAATGTAGATTTTGATAATTATAGAGTTGAATGTGCTTGTCCTGTTAAATTAAATATTGATGAAGAAATTAATTATAATGAAGAAGAAAATGATTATTTTTCTAAAGAAATAACTTCTTCTAATTTTGAAGTTATTTATTGTTATAATTTAGTTTTTAATAAAAATGAATTCAAAGTTAATATTGGAAATTTCATTTGTCTTTCATTACTTTTTATTCAATGTTTAATTTTTATATATTATTGTATTGTTGGTATGAAACCTTTTATTAGACAAATTAATAAAATTATGAAAGGTGGAAATCCTCCAATAATTAATCGAAAAAACAATTTTTTAGAAAAAAAAAACATTAAAAATAATTTTATAAATAAAAGTACTCGAAGAAGTTTAATATTTGGTAATGATTATATTAATACTAATAATAATGAAATTAGAAATGAAATTATTAATAATGAGAATAATAATCATGAAAGGACTGAAAATATTTTATCAAAAATATTTAATTTTAATATTAGTGAAGAAAGTAATTATTCACCTCCTATTCAAAAAACTTATGATAAATTTCTTTTAAAAAATAATTATTTAAATATCCATGATAAGAAAAAGGGAGTTAAAATTTATAAAAAAACACAAAAAAATGGGATTCATTTAACAATTCAAAATGAATATTCAAGTTCAACAAAAATAAATAATTCAAGTGATGAACTTCAAAAAACAATACATCAATTTGATGAAATGAATTTTGAAGAAGCTTTAGAAAATGATAATAGAGATATAATAAGTATTTATATTGATTTTATATTTACTAAACATATAATATTATGTTTATTTTTTAAAAAAAATGTTATTTTTCGTTTATTAAAATTATCAATATTTATCATAACTGAAATGACTGATTTTTTCTTTAATGCTTTTTTTTATACTGATAAATATATATCTAAAATATATAGAGAAGGTGAAATTTCTTTTTTAGCTCAATTACCAAAATCAATATTATCTGTTATAATAACTAATATATTTATTGCATTTTTAGAATATTTAATTTCAATGAGACATTCTTTAAAAATAAAAAAAGGAAAAAAAAAATCAGAATTTTTAAGAGAATGTAATGAAACTATTCATATGTTAAAAATTAAATTTGTTTGTTATTTTACAATTTCTTTTATAGTTATGATTTTTTATTGGTATTATATTAGTGCTTTTTGTGCCGTTTATAAAAACAGTCAATATAATTTAATAAAAAGTTCTTTTATTTCTTATGTAATTAATTTATTACAGCCATTTGGAACTTGTTTTATTGCAGCAATTATAAGAAGATTTTCTTTGAAAAATAAAAAAAAATTATTATTTTGTATTCATAAATCAATATTATTTCTTGATTAAAATTAATTTTTCTTATTTTATAATTATTTTTATAGACTTTTTATATATATATAAAATTGATTCTATTTATTAAATGATTATAATTATTATTTAATTGTTATTATAATTAAATAAGTTTTAAAAAAAATATCTTAAATCTTAATTTATTAATAATTATCACCTAATTCTCAAGAAGCTATTATTTCATTATTTAACTTTATACATAAAATAATTATATTTTCATATGCTATTTCTTTTTTTCAATAATAATGAAATAATACATATCAAGTTTAACAAGACAACTTTCAATAAAATATTTTTTAAAGAAAAATTATTTTTAATCCAATAATTGTATTAAACAGGAAAAAAGTTATTTGATATATTATCAATCACTATAATTGTTGAATAATTTTAACTTCTAAAATAATAAAATTAATTTTCTTGATAAAATAAAGAATTATCTTTCATTTAATTTCAAAATATCAATTATTGTAGATATACATTCATATTTCTTTTCATTATTTAATTTCTATATTTTCAATATTTTATCAAAAAATTCTTCATATTTCTGATAAAAAAGCTTGAATTATAATATAAATAATAAACAGATTTGGTTAAATATAATTCACAAAATTGAAAAATATAAAAAAATGATAAATAAACCTGAATCAATCGACTAAAAAAGAAAAAAATTAAAAAAGGAAAAACTAAAATATAAATTAGGTAAAGTATATGCACATTCATTTGAAGATGATATAGAATTATGTCTAATAGATAGTCATCCAGTATTAATAGGTTATTTAAAAGCTTATAAAAATCATTTACCAATGACAATAACACCTTATATTATATGGGAATTAATTTTAATAAGGTTATGTCAATATATAGATATATATAGTTCAAAATTGAGAGAAAAAATTGTAGATTTTAAAGGAAAAAAAATTTTAAAGATTGAAAAACAAAAAAATTTCATCTCTTAAAAAAAAGAAGATTGGGATGAAATAATAAATTTATCAATTGAGAAAAATGTAAAAGATAATTTAATTAATACATTGATTCCTAATTTTTCAAGTACTACAATTAAATTATTATGAGTTCAATGAAAAAATATTTTAATTATGACTTATTAACTTTTGGATGTGGAATTTCTTATATTAATTTAGAAGGAACTTTAGAAGATTGGGAAATAATAAGAGAAAAAACATTAAAATAATATGATTTAGAATGGTGGATAAAAGAATTAATTCCAATTTTTGATAAAATAATTGGAAAAATTTTATTAAATTAAGAGATGATAAATATTTAGTACCTTGTTCAATGTTCAGAACTGCAATAAAACCTTTTATTGATGGTTGGATTATTAAATTATTTCCATATAAATTTAATGGTAAAAGATATTGGTTTAATAAAATTGATGATAATGAAGATTTACCTCAATTTTTAGTTGAATGTGCTTTGAAAGTTGAAGTTTTTGATTTAAAAAAAATTTCAAATGATTTTTAAAAGTAAATTTATTGGAGTTTCAAAAGATGTGGAAACTTATGAAATTAAACCTGAAATTGGATGGTATTTATTAATAATGATAATATAATAATTAAAAAACAAAATTAGAATTATGTATTTCAAAGAGAAAAGAATAAGACAAACAAAAATTATTTAAAAGAATTCTTTCAAAAAAATAATCAAATTAATCCTTTCAGTCTTTTATTTGATCTTCAAAATAGGAATAAAATAATTTTAAAAAAGAAAAGAAAAGAGAATGAAATAGATTATGATAAATTTTGTATTCATTTTGATGGTATTTAAGGTTATTTTATTTAAATTTTATATATTTTTTAAATTAATATATTTATTTAAATTAATAATTTGAGATTTAGACATAATTGTGTTAATTTAAAAACTTATACAATTTATTGAAAAACATTTTGGATATTCCATCCTATCCTATTTTTAAATGTAACAATGAAAGAATTATTCATTTAAAATTAAATTTTATTTACTTTGAAACATTATTAATTAAATTTCAAAAAAATATAAATAAAAAAGAGATAATATGATTGATTGATGTTGAATATTTTATAAAAAATTAAAAAAAATTTAATCAAAACTATTCTTAAAATTTAAAGAAATAAAATTATTTATTTCTATTTAAAGACCTTTTGAAAGAACAATTATTTTTTTTTACTCTTCCTTTGGGACATCATCTGTTTTTTTCTGACATTTTCCTCCAATTCTTATTTCTCCAGGTCCACAACGTGGTATAGGATGTGGTAAACATGGTTTTCCGTGACATCTATTGATATGTGGTATTCTACGTATTCCATTGTTTTTTGGTTTTCTTATCTCACATTTTCCATTATTATAAACTTCTCCAGGTTTACATGTTGGTTTTGGTATATAACATTTTCCATCAATTAGTTTTTCTCCAGGTCCACATGTTTTTGGTCTTGTTGGTGGGAATCTTCTTCCACATGGAATTTTACATCTTTCGTCTATACATCTTTTTGATGGACTACATCCAAGTATTACATTTTCATATTTTATTCCAGAATTAACTTCTTCTTTTTCATAATTTGTTTGAGATAATACTAATGAAATTATAAGAATTAATATTAATCTTTTCATTTATACATTTTTTTTT